>PVKM010049403.1:0-10955 GCA_004027735.1 Carollia perspicillata
TAAGGGAAATGCAGGACATCATGGTACATAATAATATCCATAAAATAAGAAAACCAGAAAGAGAAGAAGAAGAGAAAGGGATAGAAAACCCATTTGAAAATATAACGATGGAAAAATTCCCTAGATTTATGAGAGAAAAAGTCACACAAACCCAGGAAATACAGAGAGTCCCAATCAAGAGGAATCAAAGAGGCCCATTTCAAGACATATCATAATTAAAATGGCAAAATTTCAAGAAAAACAGAGAATCCTAAAGGCAGCAAGGAGAAACAGAAAGTAATATACAAGGGAGCCCTGATAAGATTAGCAGCTGACTTCTCAATGGAAGCACTCCAAGCCAGAAGGGAATGCCAAGGAATATTCAAAGTAATGGGGAAAAGAGGCATTCAACCAAGGCTAATATATCCAACAAGGCTCTCAATAAAAATGGAAAGCCAAATAAGTTTCCCAGAAAAAATAATCCTCAAAGAATATGCCTTTTCCAAGCCAGCCCTGCAAGAGATATTAAATGGTCTCCTTTAGGAAAATGAAGGAAAACAGAGAGAGGAACACAGGTATGCAAAAATGGAAATTGTTAAGTACCTATCAATAATAACCTGAAACATGAAGAGAGTAAATACCCCAATGAAAACACATAGAATAGCTGAATTGATAAGAAATCATAACCCACAAAAAATACTGCCTAAAAGAGACCCACCTCAGGACAAAAGACCTACACAGACTGAAAGTGAAAGGCTGAAAACAAATATCCCAAGCAAATGCATAAGAAAATAAAGCCAGAGTAGCAATACTCAAATCATACAAAGGAGAGTTCAAAACAAGGGACCTAAAAAGAGACCCAGAAGGTCACTTCATAATACTCAAGGAAATAATCCATCAAAAAGACATAAACATCATAAATATATATGCACCCAACACAGGAGCACCCAATTATATAAAGAAAACCTTGGAAGACTTCAAGAAAGATATTGGCAGCAACACAGTTACAGTAGAGGATTTCAACACCCCACTGTCCAAAATGGACAGATCTTCCAAACAAAATACCCAGAAACGTATTGTGGCACTGAAAAAATGTCCTAGATCAAATGGACTTAACTGTATATATAGAGCCATTCATCCCCCCAAAAGCAAAATACACATCCTTTTCAAATGCACATAGAACATTTTCAATGGTAGACAGCATGATAGGGCACAAACCAAGCCTCAACAAATTCAAGAAAATTGAAAGCATGTCAAGCATTTTTTTCTCACCACACTGGAATGAAAATAGAAACCAGCCTCAAAGAAAAAACTCAAAAACACTAAAATTCACTGAGATTAAATAGCACACTATTAAACAATGAATGGGTCAAGAATGGGATTGAGGAAGAAATCAAAAAGTTTCTGGAAACAAAAGAAAATGAACTTATGATAATCCAAAACTTATGGGACAGAGTGAAGGCAGTCCTGAGAGGGGAGTTCATAGTGATAAAGGCCTTCCTAAAATAGACAGAAACATTTCAAATAAAGAACATAACTCTACAACTACATGAAATTAAGAAAAAAACATCTAAAAGAGCCCAAAACAAGTAGAAGGAAGGAAATAACCAAGATCAGAACAGAATTAAATGACCAAGAGACTTAAAAAGCACAATTCTAAGGATCAATGAATCCAGGAGCTGGTTCTATGAAAAGAAACAAAATCAACAAGTCTTTAAGCATACTCATAATGAAAAAAGAGAGAGGACCCAAATAAACACAATCAGAAATGAAAGAGGAAAGATTACAACTGATACCCCAGTACTAAGAAGGGCTGTAACAAATTACTAGGAAGAAATATATGCCAATAAACTTTAAAACCTAAGTGAAATAGGAAAATTTCTAGAAAAATGTAATCTTCCAAAACTCAATGAAGAAGAAGCAGAAAGTCTGAACAGACCAATAATGGCTGATGAAACTGAAGCAGTAATTTAAAAAAAAAAAAAAAACTCCTAACACAAAAGCCATGGAGTGGATGGTATCAGAGGAGAATTTTACAAAGCATTTAAGAATGATCTACCCATTGTCCTTCACAGACTATTCCAAAAAATCTAAGAAGATGGAAGACTCCCATGTTCTTTTTATAAAGCCAGAATCATCTTAATCCCCAAACCAGATAAAGATATAAAAAGAAAGAAAACTTCAGGCCAATATCACTGAACATTGATACTAAAATCCTAAACAAAATATTGACAAACCACATCCAGCAATACAGTAAAAAGATGACACACCATGATCAAGTGGGATTTATTCCAGGGATGCAAGGATGGTACAATATTCTCAAATCAATAAATATAATACACCACATAAACAAAACAAAAGACAAAATTCACATGATCATAGCAATAGAGGCAGTAAAAGCATTTGATAAGATACAGCACCCATTTATAATAAAAACACTCAGCAAAGTGGGAATAGAGGAAGCATACCACAACATAATAAAGGCCAAACATGGGAAACCTACAGCCAATATCCTATTCAAAGGGCAAAAACTTAGGGCTTTCCCACTAAGATTAGGAACAAGAAAAGGATGTCAGATTTCACCACTCCTATTTGACATAGTATTAGAAGTCCTACACACAGGAATCAGACAAGTAAAAGCAATAAAAGGCATCCAAATTGGAAGGAGGAAGCAAAACTAATTGTTTGCAGATGACATGATAGCATATATAGTAAATACTATAGAATGCACCAAAAATTATTCGACCTAATAAGTGAATTTGGGAAAACAGCCAGATACAATGTCAATATTCAGAAATCAAAGGCATTTTTGTACACCAAAAATGAAATATCAGAAATAGAAATAAAGAAGAAAATCCCACTTGATATAGCAACAAGGAAAATAAAGTACCTAGGAATGAAGCTAACCAAGGAGGTAAAAGACCTGTCCTCAGAAAACTACACAACACTGAGAAAGAAACAAAGAAAGACACAAACAAATGGAAATATGTACCATGCTCCTGGATTGGAAGAATTAACATCATCAAAATGTCTACACTGTCCAAAGCAATTTACAGATTCAATGCAATTCTTATTAAAGAACCAATGACATATTTCATAGATATAGAACAAACACTTCAAAACTGCATAGGGAAACATAACTGACCCAGAATAGCTGCAGCAATTTTGAGAAAGAAGAGCAAAGTAGGTGGGATCACAATACCTGATATCAGAGTATATTACAAGGCCGCTGTAACCAAAACAGCCTAGTACTGGTGTAAAACAGACACGGGGACCAATTGAACAGAATAGACAGCCTAGAAATAAATGCAAGTCTCTAGGGTCAATTAATATTTGACAAAGGGGAGGAAGCCTAAAATGGAGTAAAAATAGCCTCTTCAACAAATGGTGTTGGGAGAGTTGGATAGCTACATGCAAGAAAATGAAGCTTGACCAACCAACTTACACCATACACAAAAATAAATTTAAGGTGGGTAAAAAATGTAAATATAACTTGTGACACCACAAAAGTCCTAGAGGAAAATCTCAGACATTCAATATGTCAATATTTTCACCAATATGTCAACTAGAGCAAAGGACATAAAGGAAGAATGAACAAATGGGACATTATCAAATTAAAAAAGCTTCTGCATGGCCAGTAAAACAGCATCAAATGGAAAGAAAACCAAGTATATAGGAGAACATATTTGCCAGTGATACATCAGGCAAGGGTTTGATCTCCAAAATAGATAAAGAACTCACATGACTCCATTCCAGGAAGACAAACAACCCAATTAGAAAATGGGCAAACGACTTGGACAGACACTTCTCCAAGGAGGACATACAGAGGGTTCAGAGATATATAAAAACATGCTCAGCATCACTAGCCATCAGAGAGATGAAAATTAAAACCACGATGGAATAACACTTCACACCAATGAGAATGGCCATCTATAGGGAACCAATCAACATGGTGTGGCAAATGTAGCCCAGCATTGATCTGAAAAACTGATTGCATGTGATGAGGCACACAGGAGCCATGTGTGCAGATAGGCTTTCCCATGGGGAATCAGGCCTGCATTGTACCTAGGCTACTATGAGACTTGCTTTTGCTAAAACTCCTTCACCCTGAGTTAAGACTGAAGATGCTCAATGTATATCTCTGAAGCAACTCCCTAAAATCTGTGCTAAGATATCTGAAGGATGAAATGTAACCAAATCAATCATTTTTATTGTTCCTTTGCATTTCCAAGTTTTTTTTTCTTTTTTGTTATCTGCAGGAAGTAATCACTTAATGTAAATCTAAGGATAATGAATGAAAATCCTGTTTGATGTAATGCAACTGGAAAGCAATAAAAACCTGTCCAGGCAAGGGTTGATGCACTCTGCCCTTGAAAGAGTGGCCTTGCCATTCCTTTTTCTCCACAGGACTTGGTAGTTTGTGTAAATTTGTTTACCTCATCCACACTACCCAGACTCTAGCGGGCCGGAGTCTGCATCATCTGGCACCAAGAACAGGGACCCAGAGGCTACACACCACAGCTGTGGACAACACACCAATTTGGTGGAAGTGCATGCATCATCCCAGGTAAGGGCTGACAACACTGAGTGCTTTTTGGAAAGGTCATAGGGTGTGTTGGATTTCAGAGAAAAAGGGGATTTTTCCAAGTTCACTCTTTCTTGCGACCACACTCTCTTTCATAAGCTGAAGCCTTGATATCTCTCTCTGGCATTACTGCACTTCATGGGCACAAGTTAAAAGCCACAAGAACACCTGCCACTGGGAGACACCCATGAGAGGATAAGGTAGGACATGGACTGGAACAGAACACTAGGTTTCCTACCAGCTGCAAGCAAAAGTTCACACAAAGAGAGACACACTGTAAAAGCACCCACAAGCCCATCCCTGCAGCACCACCCACAATCAGGTTTCAGTCTTGGAAGAGAGCAATGAATTTTCCTTGCAATTATCTTTAATAATACAAGTGCCTCAGCACATTGTTTCTTTAAAAGCTGCTGCTTACAGCCCTTTTGATTTTGCCTTTTCCCTCTGCCTGCCTGTAAACAGAAAGGCAGATAGTAAATGAGTTTTTCAGTTTCAAAGGGACTCCAAAGATTGCTTT
Source organism: Carollia perspicillata (assembly GCA_004027735.1). Taxonomy (NCBI): domain Eukaryota; kingdom Metazoa; phylum Chordata; class Mammalia; order Chiroptera; family Phyllostomidae; genus Carollia; species Carollia perspicillata. Next base: position 5,082 of record PVKM010049403.1, read on the forward strand.
CAGGACTGAGTGTTAGTTACAGGGTTATTTATCAGTGTTTCAGCTTCTTGCTGAACACCAAAGATAAGACACATTCCTTCCTCTGGCTTGAGATCTCAGGCATTCCTACAAGAGTACAGGCCTTGTGGAGGAGTCTGGGGTCAATCCCCAAGACCTGCAGGGGCCTCACAGGGAATTCCAATCACAGTAATTTAACTCTTGGCTCATCTGGGAAAGCGTGATGTAAAGGTTGATCACCTAGTGCTTTAAGCACCCCCTTGCAGTTTCAGACACTTGGGGGAGAACCTGAGACCCATAAGTGGAGTTAGGGTACCCAGAATATCTGTCAGCCCTCCCTGGTGATCTTTCACCAACAGCACATTTTTGACTCACTATATCCTTTTCACTAGGAACAAGTAGGATTAAAGATGCAGACAGAATGAAAACAAAATTTGAATCTCGTTTTGTAATTGCCACACTTGCAGCAGGAGGCATTTCAAGAAAGGTTCTTTTATTTGTTAAAATTTTTTTCTTTAAAAGTTTCTATGAGTCCTCTACGATGGGGAACAGGCTCTCTAACGAACAAGACCAATGTTTTAGGCTAATTCAGTAGCTTTTTAAGGCTGCTGAATGTCTTCCTCATAAGGGAGCTTTAGACTTAGTTATTTAGGAAAAACTTAGGCAGAAGTTGAAATAGCACCAGGTGGTATGAGATAAGATTCTAAGGCTAGTGGCTCACTCCCTTCTTTACAGGATTTAATTTGAAAACACTGGTAAGCTTGAATTTTGTTTTTGTTTCTGTTTTGAAAGGAATGGCTCAGTTTCAAAATATTTTACTAAACCTCTGATAAATAGAATGAGATCTCTATTGTTATTACATTAAAAGGATTGTACTCAGAAAAAAATTTAAATTGCTTGTTTAAAGAAGAAAAAGATCTCACTTCCCTCAGATATTAAAAAGTGCGGGAAGAAAAACAATGAGAAAACGTGTCTTTTAACCACTCTGAATCCTCCTGGAGGCCCAGGGACTGCTTCAGTCCTGCAAACAAACTGTGCCAAGATTAGTATCCTCCCTACCTCTTCTCCAGCCTCCCTAAAGTTGTCAAGGGCACTAGAAAGTGAGGCAGCTCACTTTTGAGCACATGCAAGGAATTCAGTAATCATTAGGAATTACAAAAAAAAAAAAAAAAGTAAATGTATTTGCCAGTATAGAAAAAACTGTTTCTGAAAGTTATGAATATGTTCATAAATTTGTCAATTTAAAGCATGCTACAAATGGAATGGGGGCGTATAACGTGTTAAAGAAATATTAAGAATCTTCCTTGTTTATGCTGGATCCATGACCTTTTATCGTGAAAATGAAACACAGGTGTACAGTCTCCTGCGGAGAACTAGCCCTTCTCCACAGAAGACTAAATACCATTTTTTAACTCAGTACCTGTAAACATCGATCACTTCTATGGTGAAAAACTGGAAGGAATTCTCCTGGAAGGAATGGTTAGTCAATCGAGTCACAAAATGCCTTTGGCATATAAACACTTTTGTCTAAAACATATTTAAGCAGAGCACACACCCCCATCTTTCACACTTTCCTTGCAAACTCTGAACCTGTAGCTACCAGGTCCTGAGAACAACAGGGCAATTAACTTTCTGCTCAAACTCATTGCAACTTGCAGAAACAGCAGGGCCTGTCCTTCCAAGCAGAGAGAGAGAAAATATGGCACTTTTAAAACTGAGGCTGTTGCCCTGGCTGGTGTAGCTCAGTGAATTAAGCAGGGGCCTATGAAGCAAAGGGTCGCTGGTTTGATTCCCAGTTGGGGCACATGCCTGGGTTGCAGGCCAGATCCCCAGTAGGGGACACATGAGAGGCAACCACACATTGATGTTTCTCTCCCACTCTCTCCTTCCCATCCCCTCTCTCTAAAAATAAATAAAATATTTTAAAAAACTGAGGCTGTTTTTCAGCCACCATTTGGAGCCTCATTCACACTACTCCCTGCCCATTGTGAACCTAGAATCCAAGGGTTAAGGGCTTAAAGCCAAGAGGAGTCCTCCCAGGACGGTGAGAATCAGACCCCCAGGGCTAAACAGGAATGTAATAGGAAAAATTTAAAGGACTGTTTCTTTATCATTTCCTTAGCTAGCATGGACCTTGAAAGATTTGCTTTTTCAGTCCCTGTGTTTAATAATTCACAACCTTTAGAAAGATTTCATTGGAAAGTTTTACCCCAAAGGTCATTAAATAGTTCCACTATTTGTCAGCATTTTTGTTCATCAGGCCATTCAGCCAGTACAAAATTTACTTCCCCAAAGTGTTATTGTTGCATGGATGACATCCTGATCACCTCCAACAAGCTATTGAAAGGCAAATAGATCATGACAGAGCAGCCAAATCTCTTTTGCGGCAGCTAGCTTATGAAAATGCTAACAAGGACTGCAGGGCCATTATACAACCCCTGCAAACTATCACCAAAGACATCAGTGAGTTTATCAAGGCTTGCCAAAATGTTGGCAGAGAGCATTATAAAGTCTCTCTCTTAGCTGCTGCAATTAAGGGAGATCTCAAATGTTACAATTATGGAAAGCCTGGTCACCTGCACACTAGACTGTTCATCCATATCAGGAGGGGGAAAAGATAATTACAAGATTCCCCCAAAGGACTGTCCATGATGTGGCAAAGGCAAACATTGAGCAAAGGAATGCTGCTCTAAATTTGACAAAAATGGCCTGCCCATTAAGGGAAACTTCCAAGGGGTCACCTGCTCCTGAGCTTCTAACCCCAATTGGAGTTTTTGAAACAAATATCAATATCAGGGAATGCAGGGAGATGCACAGTTTCCAACCTTCATGCAGCCACCCATGGAAGCACAGGGCTGGACTTAGTCACTGCCAATGAGCTCATCTTAAAGGAACAGGATCAAGTAATTGTAGCTTCCACTGGTGTCTGAGGACATTTACCCTCAGGAACAGTTGGTCTAATTATAGGGAGATCCAGTATTACTATGAAAGGCATTTTTGTTCAGCCAGGTGTCATTGACTCAGTCAATCAAGGGGAAATTAAAATTATGCTTAAAGCATCTGGCTATCATATTATTCCTTCCCAAACACACATTGCCCAGCTGCTCCTACTCCCCTACATAGCCTCAAAGACTCAAAATCCAATGAGGAGGGAAGGAAGCTTTGGCAGTACAGACAATCAATCAGTTTTTTGGACAGAATCAACGAACTAAAATAAACCAATTTTACAAGTAAAAATAAAAGATAAAACTTTTCATGGCCTCATAGACATGGGAGCTGACATATCCATTATCTCAAATCAATTTTGGCCTCCCAAATGGCCTTTAACAGACAGCGGAATGCCTGTCACGGGCATTGGGGGAGTTTCTCAACCACAAGTCATTGTATTGTCTCTTAGATGTTATTGGCCAGAAGGTCAGGTAGGGAAAATTCAACCATATATCTTGCCTATACCCCTTAACATTTGGGGCCATGATCTCCTCAGTTAGTGAGGAATGCAAATCTCCCTGCCGCCTTTTCTCCAATGGCCACTGCTTATATAACTCCCCTGCCACTTACCTGGCTCTCCAATACACTGGTATGGGTTGATTAATGGCCACTTAAAGGAGAGCAACTTGAACAGAACTACTTCTTAGTTAAACAACAATTAGAAGCAGGCCATATCAAACACTCTAGCAACCGCTAGAATACTCCTATTTTTGTTGTACCAAAGAAATCTGGCAAATGGAGGATTATTCACGATCTCAGAAAAGTCAATGAATCCCTCCAGCTCATGGGCCACCTATGGCTGGGAGTCCCTAACCCAGCTTGTATTCCTAAAGATTGGCTGCTTTTAATTATTGATTTAAAAGATTGTTTCTTAATGATCCCTTTAGAAGAAAAGGATTGTGAGCATTTTGCCTTTTCCCTTTCAGCCATTAATAATTCTCAGCCTTTACAGCAGTTTCAGGGGAAAGTTTTACCTCAGGGAATGCTTAACAGTCCAACTATCTGCCAGTATTTTGTTTATACAGACATTCAGCCAGTAAGAGATCAGTTCCCATACTTCCAGCCAAGATGGAGGTGTAGGTGGAAATACTATGCCTCCTCGCACAACCAAATTTAAGGACAATGAAGATTTACAAAAAAAAAAAAAAAAAAAAAAACAAAAAACCCATAACCAGAACAGACATAAAATTGAACTGTACAGAAGTCTGACAATGAACCATTCATCTAGACTCGTAAGAGGGGTGGCGTCTACGGCCAGTGGAGAGGGGTCGGGCAGGAAAAAGCAGTGGCTGGCAGACCCAGGTGCAGGGAGGAAATCAGCAGACCCAGTGAGGCATGCAAGGTGGTTGGCTGACATTAGACACACATTCATGCACAGATAAACCAGGCAAAAAATGGGCAGTGAGACAGACCACGCAACCCAGGGCCCCAGCAATGGGAAATAAAGCCTCAAAGTACTAACTGAAAACACTTGTGGGGGCTGAGGTGCCGGGAGAGACACCCAGTCTCACAAGAGAGTTTGTTGGAGAGACCCACAGGGTCCTAAAATGTACACAATCCCACCTACCTGGAAACCAGCACCAGAAGGGCTCAATTTGCTTGTGGGAAGCGGCAAAGAGGACTGATACCTGAGAGAGCACAGAGCGAGTGCCATTGTTCCCTCTCAGACCCTGTCCCCATTTACAGCACCATAACCCAGCAACTGGGTTGCCCCGCCCTGGTGAACGCCTACAGCTCTGCCCCTCATACATAACAGGAGTGACCAGACCAAAAATTATGGCTCAGACAGGAGAATAAATCAAAGCCCCAGAGCCAATACTTTTAAGTGACCAAGAGGTTGCCAAACTATCAGATACACAGTTCAAAACATTGGTCATCAGGATGCTCATAGAATTGCTTGATTTTGGAAGCAAATTAGATGAAAAAATGAAGGCTACACTAAGTGAAATGAAGGAAAATGCACAGGGAACCAATAGTGATGGAAAGAAAATTGGGACTCAAATCAATGGAGTGGACCAGAAGGAAAAAAGAAACAACCAAACAGAAAAGAATAAAAAAACAAGAATTCAAAAATATGAGGAGAGGCTTAGGAACCTCCAGGACATCTTTAAATGTTCCAACATCTGAATTATAGGGGTACCAGAAGGGGAAGAGGAAGATCAACAAGTGGAAAACTTATCTGAACAGATAATAAAGGAGAACTTCCCCTACCTGGCAAAGGAAATAGACTTCCAGGAAGTCCAGGAAGCTCAGAGAGTCCCAAAGAAGTTGGACTCAAGGAGGAACACACCAAGGCACATCATAATTACATTACTCAAGATTAAAATGAAGGAGAGAATTCTAGAAGCAGCAAGAGATAAGAGGACAGTCACCTACAAAGGAGTTCCCATCAGACTGTCAGATGATTTCTCAAGAGACCTTACAGGCAAGAAGGGGCTGGAAAGAAGTATTCCAAGTCATGAAAGGCAAGGACCTACATCCAAGATTGCCCTATCCAGCAAAGCTTTCATTTAGAATGGAAGGCCAGATAAAGTGCTTCTCAGACAAGGTCAAGTTAAAGGAATTCATCATCACCAAGCCCCATATGAAATGTTAAAGGGACTTATCTAAGAAAAAGAAGATAAAAATATGAATAGCGAAAGGACAGCAAAGTCACAGTTATTAACAACCACACCTAAAAAAAAGCAAACTAAGTGGACAGCTAGAAAAGGAGTGGAGCCACAGAGATGGAGATCACATGGAGAGTTAGTAACAGGGGAGTAGGAGGAGGAGAGGTGGGGAGAAGGTACAGAGAAAAGTAGCATAGATGGTGGGGAGAAAATAGACAGGGGGAGGGCAAGAGCAGTGTGGGAAATGTAGAATCTAAAGAACCAATGACACATAGACATG
>PVKM010049404.1:0-10959 GCA_004027735.1 Carollia perspicillata
GAACCCACAACCCAGGCATGTGTGAACTTGAGACCTTTCCATTTATGGGCCGATGCTCAACCAGCTGAGCCTCTCTGGCCAGGGCTAAATGTATTTTTAAATGAATGAATGAATGAACAAACAAATGAACAAATGAATAGATGAAAATTCAAAGACGGCTTGTTTGCAGGCTCGTCCTAAACTGGGCGGCTTAGAAAACTACCCAGACCCACCCAGGTTGACCCTCTCAACCTCTACCCGGTCTTACCGCCCCTGCCGATCAATACCAAGGTAGGGAGGGGAAAAGAAGATTCTGGAAAACTTCAGGAATATTCCAAACTAACATCACTCCCCTGTGCACCTGTCCTATGCTCCACCCTAAAAAGTGAATTCTTTCCCACTCAGCGATGCTTATTCATCAACCCATCAATCCAGAGGAACACCAAACCCACCGTGGACTTTCAATATTAGTTCATGGAGAAGAGCTGGGAGGGAGCTAATAATTCCTGGGCACCCACTGGGTGCCAACCCTGTGTCAATACTGTGAAATCTTGCTAGATAGGGACAGATGTCTCTGTTTTCCAGAAAGGGCAGCAGGCTCAGAATTTCCCAGTGGTGTGCCAGACGACCGGCCCATGTGAGGGAGCTGGGTCCTGCTGTGTGGGAATTACCCTGACATATACATTCCCACTATGGGCAACCGTCGCTGCTGATTTAACGAGTTCACAACATCCCTGAATGCTTCTCGTTGGCTCCTGCAAGCCCAGAAGAGCCGGCTTCAGCCCACCGCTGCCCCTCCTCAGAGCAGGCCAGGGGGCTTCTGTTCTCTCTGTCATCTCTCAGCTTCTGCCCCATAAAAGCCCCACTGAGATATTCAATTCCCAGGGGTTGACGCCTTGCCCAACCCAGAGCCTCGCTGCCGCCCCGGAGGGTAATGCTCAGTAAATATTTGTTGTGTCATTGTGATGGCGGTTTTCAAGGGCCGCCCAGGAGGAGCCAGGCCACCCCCACGCCCGGAGGGGTCTAAACAAGCACAGAGGAGGCTGTGCAGGCGGACCCAGGGAGGCACTCCAGAGCTCCCCCCGCAACAGGCTAGGAGGCAGGAGCCCCTGCGATGACCCGCCTCTGCCCAAAGCAGCCAGCCGAGCAGGAAGGTGAGCAGACCAGGGTGACGCCAGCGTGGTGGGGGACTGGCGGGCACCCCACCGGCCTGCCTGCCCTCCCAGCTGCTGCTGCTCCTGAGCTGTTGCCCAGCAGACGAATCTGTGGACTTAGGATCTTAGGAGTCCTGGAGAGACAGCTGGTGTCAGACGTGCTGGAGACACACTTGGGTCCTTGTCGCCTGCCCCACAGGTCCAGAGAAAGAAAGAACTGCAGGAGGCCTACTGAAGACTGTGCTCTAGGCAGAGGGGAGTAGTGAGGAGTTACAGTGATCGCTATGAGTCCTTGACCTCAGGGAGTTCCCATCTGGTGGCAGAGAGAAATAAAGGAGCCACCTCAAGAATCTTCTGATGCCTGCTAGCAGGAGGAGAAACGAAGGGGCATGAAGAAGGCAGCTGATCCAGTCTGTAGCATCAGGGAAAGCTTCCTGGAGGAGGCGATGTTCAAGGTGAAGCCAGTCTTATTAAGGCCAAAAGAGAGAAGGAACAGGCCTACTGTGTTGTATCATCTAATTATACACATCCAGCCACCTCCATCTGCTTTGCCTTTATCAGATCACGGGAAGTCTGTTTTTGTTCTTTATTGCTCTGTTGCAAACTACCCACAACGTAGAGGCTTCCAACAGCCACCCCTCGTTATGTGTCATGAGTTTGCTGGTCAAGAACTTGAGCAGGGCTCAGCTGAGTGCTTCCTCTGTACGGTGTGGTGTCCACAGAAGTCACTCAGTGTCAACCAGTGGAGAATGGGTTGGTCTGGAGGGTCCAGGTTGTCGTCACTTTTCTGTGACGGGTCAGTTGGCAGGAGAGGACGGAAGGCTGGTTTCAGTGGGTACTGTCGATCGAAATGCCCGGGCAGGGCCTCTCCACGTGCCCATCCCTGAGAGTCAGGTCTCAAGCACAGTGGCTCAGGGATCCAGGAGATTTTGTAGCAAGGTCTGGGGAGTGAGGCTTCCAAGTTCTTGAACTTGAGCCTGAACTTGGCCCAGCATCACTCTCCCTGTATTCTATCCACCAACAAATCCTTCCCAGATGCAACAGGAGGGAATGGATTCCATCTTTCCATTCGGGAAACATTACAGAATTTGAAGACAATTTCTTTTGTAGTAAGACCCACTGGAGGTTGCAAAATACATGGAGAGCTCCTTGTACTTGGTGCCTGGCTTCCTCCAGAGACAACGCCATATAAGGCCATGGAGCATGTCTTCGGGAACAGGACCCTAGCTGCAGCGCCGAGTGACTCGGGAGCAGACCTCATCCAGACTTCTTACTCGGCTTGCACACGTAGTCTTGTGCACATGGCATGTGCAGAGCTCCAGATTTTGTCACACGTGCATGTGTGAGTAACCCTCATCAGAGACAAGACACGCAACTCTCCCTCCCATCTCCACAGAGGGTCTGTCCTGTGGACGGCTCTCATCCACTGAGTCAGACAGTTCTCGGTTTGAAGCCCGGCTCTGCTGTTTAAATGTTCAGTGGCTCCCTCACCGATCCTGTTTCTTTATCTGTAAAATGGACCGACAACTTCAACCCAAGGATTGATAGTGGGAAATCGAGACGAGAAACTACAGAAAGAAGAAAGCCCAGGTGACAGATGTGCCTTTGAATCCCAACACCATGCTTCCTCCCTCTTGTGAACCCAAGGAAATGAGCTTCAGTTCATTTTGGTTCGGTTCGTCCGTGAAATTGGGGTGAAACCGCACACACGCTGTAAGAATGTGGTGAGGATCGCAGGAGAGAGCGGGCGCAACTCAGCGCAGCACCCAACAGGGAGAGTCTAGGTCTGCCTGCCATTCATTTGTATCTTCGAACTTATTTATAATGTAGGCATCGTGAAGTGTTTGGATATTTACACACCGAGCTTTGTGGTAGATTGGTTTGGGCGGGTTGCATCGTCGGTTAGATAAAGTCCTGTATGACTGTCAACAGCACAGTGTTGAACGACAATCGATTATTTTAAGTAATTCAAAGTCAAACCACCCTCCCCCACTATCTGAAGAACTACAGACCACGCGCAGTCACAGTCCCTCAGAGGGCCCTAACCCAGTTGGAGAGAACGAGAAAGATCCGGCCGGCCCATGGCTGCACCCCTTTTCCAGGAGGACACGGCCTCTGGGTCCCCGCTCTCAGTACCCAGTCTCCCGCTTCCCTGCCAAGTCACCGGTGGGGATGCGGGAGTGGAAAACAAGAGCAGTGTCCCTCCCTAAACAAAAGGAGTACCCTCCCTCACCCTGGTGCTGGCGTCCTCTCGTTCTCAAGGGTTCCTTTCCAGTTCTCTGACAGTGCGCAGCCTGAACTCACTTCTGAAAGGGAGACCCCCGGAGCTAGCACCGAAGCAGAACCTCGCGGAGCTTATCCACGAAGTGCGCTGGGCTGGACAGTCTCCCAGCGGCCTCCTCTCTCTCCCGAAGCCCGTCCCTGCTGCCCTCCCTGCGTGCTCCTGGGGCTGTGCCGTCTGAGAGGTGCGGCCTCTGCCAGGCTTTGCCTGTGGAGAACTTAGACAGCCCGCAGGGCACGGCTCTTCCGAAAAAGACCGACAGCGCCTGCGAGTCCACAGTGTACCCAGGCGACAGCCGACAGAAACGAAATGCGGACCCTTCTGAAGAAAATGGGAGGGTTCTTTTGCTCGTCTGCCCTTCCAGGGAGCCCTGCTCCTCAGCGGGGTGAAACCTCTGGCCCCTTTCCTAGAACACCACGAACTTTCCGTTGTACACATTGGCTGCAGAAAACACACAGGTGTCTGCCCGTGTTCTGCTCGGCCTGGAAACAGCATCAAGTGAGGGTGACAAACGCCACGTGCATCAGGAACCAGACCCCCCAGCACCAGTAGCTGGGGATGCTGGCTCTGCTTCTGCTCGCTTGCTCACAGTCAGGGCCGCCTCCACTTTATTTCCAAAAGGACACAGCCATTCTCACGCTCGCTCCGAGGACTTCTGGAGAAACGGGTCAGTGCAGCGAGATCTCGAAACAGGCATCTCAGACTCGGATGTGCGCACGGCCCTCCTGCGGACCTGGTAGAGGATGCGGGTCTGACTCCGTGGGCTGGAGACAGGCCCTGCGATTCGGCTTTGCCTGGATGACCGCGGCTGCCAGTCTGGGGACACAGGTGAGTGCCAGGGCTCTGAGGCAGTGCCGTGATAAAGCACTGGGAGAGAACTTTGAGGTGCCTGACAGATAGTGTGTCGTGGTTAATATCATTTCCTGAACAGCAAGGGTATTTGGGGGAAGCTTTAGAATCCATCACAACCAGTTTCCAGGCTCAGACGGCCCCGGAGTGAGACGCCGGTTTGCAGTCTATCTACAGTCTTCCGAGTTCTGGGGGCAGCAGCGCGGAGAAAGTCTGAGCCGAAGCCGGCCAGAAAGCTAAGACTTTTCTTGTCTGTCTTAGTGCTCTTCGGGCTGCTGTTTAAAAAAAAAAAAAAAAAAGCCACAAATGTACGAGCTTAAAACCATCCGGTTTTGTCACTCTACAGCTGTGGCAGTCAGAAGTCTGAACGCGGGTTTGTGGGGCCAGACTCGACGTGTCGGAAGAGCTGGGCTCCTTCTGGAGGCTCGAGAGGAGAATCGCTTCGTGCCTGTTCCAGCTTCTGGAGACCACTCACAGTCCTCGGCTCGAGGCCCCTTCCTCCGTCTCCCAAGTCAAGTGCGTCGTCGTTACGGAGAGATCTTCAAACCTGCTTCTGTCGTCACATGTCCTCTCTGACTCTGATGCTCCCGCCTCCCTCTCAGGGTCCCCCCATCTCAAGGTCACCACACTGACAAGGCCCCCTCTGCCGTGGAAGGTAACGTGCCACGTGTTTCTGGGGTTAGGACGAGGACGTCTCTGGCATCTTATGCTTATTCATGAATTCCAGTGGAAGACTCACACTGGGCAGAGCCGAGGTACAGACAGGTTCTCCAGGAGGTGGTCTGAAGATCTGATCTCAGGATGAGAAAGATCTTCCCCCAGAGCTAGAAACTCCCCACAGGCCTGCGCACTTGGTTTAAGTTATGGGGTAGGTGACCCTTTCCGAAGATGGCTGTGACAATGCTTCCCATCCCGCATGCTCCTCTACAGTGTGGTCCTGCTACCGTCCCATCCAGAAGTGGTTGTGAGGCGGGGCTTGTGCTATCCCCCACCTTAAATCTTGGTAAACTATGACTATTTTTGACCAACAGAGTCCAACAGAGAATGGCAGGAGCCGGACGCTGTGATTTGCAATGTTAGGTTGTAAGAAGCCACAGAACTTCCATCTTGTCTGTTGGGATCCACGTGGTAGAGCCCTGAACACCAGGTAAGAAGCCCAACTACCCCTGAGCGCCATACCGTGAGGAAGCCCGGGCCCCTGGAGAGGCCAGGTACAGGTGCTGAGCGAAGGCACTCCTTAACACGCCAGCTGGAGAGTCACTCCTGGCCCTTAAACTCTTCCCAGCGAAGACCTCAGCCACCTCAGGGCACAGATAAGATATCGTCATTGTCCTCTGTCCCAATCCTGACTCACAGAATCGGTTACGTAATAAAATGGTTATCTTTTTGCCACTAAGTCTTAGGATACTTTGTTACGACGCAGCAAAGATAACTGGAACAAAGTACGTTTTCTTAGAATATAAGTGGGTGCTATTATGATAAATACATTAAAGAATCTAGGACGCACAGCATTTATTCACTCATTCATTCATTTCATTCTACACACATTCATTAACATGTGCATACTCATCATTTACATACATATTTATTGAAAAGCACGTTGAGTTCATTTTATGGGCCAAGAATTCAAACTACAGAGATAAATAGGACAATTAATCAGGAGTTCATTTTGGCAGTGGCCATTCATTCATTCATTCATTCCACAGATTTTTACTGAGTGGCTAGGAAGTGCCAAGGATTATTCTAGAACAGGGGTCAGCAAATTTTAGCCCGCAGACTAAAGGAAGCGCCCTACCGTTTCATCTGGACATAGTCACACCTATTGGTTCGCACACTGACTGGGCGGGGAACAGCTCCCAGCAGTGACCCAGCGGCGAGTCACTGTTCTAGGAGGCTCCACAGAAGGGCGAGTGGGGGTTTCAGCACCAGAGGCTTTCAGAAAGCTCTCACGAAGCTCAGGAAGGTTGAGTTCACCCCAAGAGCATTTGGGGGGTCAAGTGCGGTCATGTGGCATGACGCAAGGCCAAGCCTGTGACCACGAGGCGTCGGGCAGGGACTGAATGTGAGGAGGGGAGGGACTAACCCAGCGTGTGGTTCCCTCCTGGGGAACAGGCTCTCTCAGGTTCCACGCTGCAGGGAGAATGAACTTGGCCTGAGGTTCCAAAGAGGTCCCTGCAAAAGCGAGGGAAAGAGATGGAAGAGCACAAAGGAGACCCTGGCGGGGCAACTTCAGCCTGGTGGTCAAGAGCCCCAGTTTGGGGTTCACCTCCCAGCTCTACCGCCAGCTGGGCGGTGTGGCTTTGCACCGGTTACTCCGCCTCTCTGTGCCTCAGTGTCATCATCTCTCCAGAGAGACTAGCACCAGTGCCCCCCTCGCAGAGCTGTGTAGGGGACTCGGCGAGACGGCAGAGACATAGGTGCCGGCAGTCACAAGTGCGTCTAGATGGTTACTTTCCTTATCTGCGCAGGAGCAAGTCCCAACCCACCAAAGCTCCAGTTCACTGCTCCCTCCCTCTGCACTGGGCCCCTTGTTGAGCATAAACTTGTCCCCCCTCGGGTCAGTGCTTCTCTGAAGCTCACCTGGGCCGTGAAAGCTGAAGCCAGAATTAACATGAGCTGAGAGACCACCCCAGGGACGGCTCACCTACCAAATCTCCCCGGAGCCGGGCCTCCGGGAACTAAAGGAGGAAAAATACACATCCAGGCGTAGGGCTAATTTATTTTCTAAGACAGAAATAGCAGCTCCAGCAAATAGAGCTATTTACCCACCTTCCCAAAGGCCAGATGGAAAGTGTCAAGAAAAAGGAATTGTTTTGTCTCCTGTGACTGATAACCAAACACTCCCCACTCAGGTTAGAAAACCCCAGAGGCTCACCTCTGTCAGAGTAAGGATGTTTCTGCTCCCCATACCTCGAGGGCCCTGCAGACAGGCATCCTATCACCGAGGTTTTCTTAGGCCCTCACACCAGACGGGCAGAGATCCAGGCTGGGGTTTAAGACCCTGCCCCAGAACAGAAGTAACACATTAGGCACCTAATCAGTCTTGGCAGCACTCCATGGTTTTGGTGACAATGCCAGGACAGGAGGACATCGGTCCCACCCTGAGGGAGGGCTCAGTCTGAATTCCAGAAGCAAATGCTCCACAGTCCTGACATGACACCCTTCCCATGAGAGAAGCCCCCCCTGGGAGGCAGTGGGAGCGCTGGGGACAGGCATGAAGCCAGCCTGGGGTGTGCATTTGGGGGGTGGGTGTTCCCAAGAAAACTCCCCTGCGGGGCTGCCTTGAGCTTGAGGCTTTCAAGAGACCTCAAGAATGAGGCGAGCAGGAGGACGCTCACCCAGCACTTTGTGGCAGTTCCAGTCAGAGCACAAAAACGACTCTCGAATGTTGCGTGTGGCTGATATTACGGAAGCTTTAACGTCTGGTGAGGACTAGGGTTAGCTGGAGAGTCAGCCGTGGATTTTATTAGATTATATCTAAAATGCTAATTTTTCTGTGTCATTACTTGGATTTTTAACTAGAAATCTTACGCCTGTTCTTCTTTTTACTTCCCTCCTACCCTATCTTTCTCTGTCTACAGTGATGGGAACATTTAACATGACATCAACCCTCTTAGCAAATTTTCAGGCACACGATACAGTATTGTTAACCGCAGACACGGTAGTGGAGGTCCCTAGGATTTAACCAATTTGCAAACTGATACTTCACACCCTTTGGGGGAGACGTCCCTGTTCGTCCCTCCACTCCGTCCCTGGTAACCGCCGTTCTGCTCTCTGCGCCTCCGGGTTTGACCATTTTAGAATTCTGACATCGGGGGCATCATGTGGTGTTTGTCCCTCTGTGCCTGGCTGCTGTCACTGAGTGCAGTGTCCTCCAGGTCCAGCCACGCTGTCCTGGGTGGCAGGACACCCTTCCTTGTAAAGGCTGAGTGATGTTCCATCGCAGGCAAACACCGTGTTTCCTTTGCCCGGGGGTCCCCTGCTGACGGACGTGTAGGTCGCTTCCCTGTCTTGGCTGTTGTGGCCGGGGCTGCACACCCATGGAGTGCGGATCTCGCTTCGAGATCCTGTTTTCATTTCCTTTGTGCACAGGAGTCCACCTAGACGAGACACTGCTGGGCCGTGTGGCGGTTCTATTATTAATATTTTTGAGGAAACTCCATACTGTTTTCCGTAGTGGCTGCACCAATTTACATTTCTGGCAACAGTGCACATGGACTCCCTTTCCTCTAAACTCTCACTAACACTTACCTTTTTAAAAAAATAATAACCACCACCATCCGAACAAGGGTGAGGTGGAATCTCACTGTGGTTTTGATTTGCATTTCCCTGATGATTAGTGACATTGTGCCCTTTCCATCTGCCTGATGGCCGTGCGCGTCTCTGCTTTGGAAAAATGTCTATTTGGTTCCTTTGCCCATTTTTTAGCCAAGTGATTTGCTCTATTGCTATTGAGTTATAGGAGTTCCTTATGTATTTTGGCTATTAACCTTTTATCGGTTATATGGTTTACAAATATTATCTTCCATCCCATGGGCTGCCTTTAATGTGGCCGATGGCTTCCTTTGCAGTACAGAAGCTTTTTAGGTCGACGCGGTCCCCCTTGTCTGTTTTTCCCCGTGGTCCTGTGCTTTGGGCATCAGTACATCCAAAAAAGTGCTGCCAAGGCCAATATCAAGAAGCTGTGTGAGTGTGCGTTTTCTTCTGGGAATTTTATAGCTTCTAGCAAGTGCACTTCTAGGTAGGTACCTAACAGAAATGAAGGCACCAAAAGACAGAGGGGTATTCACGGTGACACTGCCCCAAGAACCCAAACCCAATGCCCATCCACAGGAGGCCGATCCACGAATCACGGCCCACTCGATCCACGCAGTGACGCTCCGCAGTGACGTTCCGCAGTGACCAAACAGCTTCCACAGGGGCAGAGACAAAACTCCTAACAGTTCTGAGTCGCAGCCACCGACTACAAAAGAGTGACTTCATTTACATCAGGTACAGAAACAGGCAAAACTCACCTTTGGTTTTAAAAGTGAAGGTCAGGGTTACTTTGGGGGAAGGGTTAAAATATAATTCTTAGGAAGGCACCGTGGGAGACTATATTAAAATGTAATTCTGGTGAGGCCCGGTTTCTTGGCCCAGGGGGTAGTGGGATGTATGTTTACCTTGTGATTTTATTAAGCACATCACTTACGTTTTGTGGGGTTTTTTTTCTATAGACACAGTATAATTCCTAAAAAGGTTTTTTTAAAAAAAATCAGAAGGCCTCCATCATTGCCGCCATCTGACTCCAATGGGCAACGCCCTCCTTGCAACGCAAGCTAGGGGTGCTGTTTGCCTGAGCACCGGGGGCGGGGGATCAGAGCTCTGAAGCCCCCCTGGCAGACCTCCCTCTGAGGGCCCGGCCACCCCGATACGTCCGGTTGGCCTCAGGCCAGCTTCCTCAGCTTCTGGGGTCCTTTGTGCTCCTCCATGGAAGTGTTTTCCCAGCATGCATCAGTCCCCTCCCTCAGAGGCCTGGGGGGCCTGGGTTCTGTCTCCTCGGCGACACCCTCCCCTGTGGGCTGCTTCAAATGAATCCTGTTGGAAGACAGAGAAATGAGAGAGTATTAAAAATGTCAGCGGCAGATCCTGAGATGCACAGCTGGGTAAATAGAGCTGGTGGAGATGTTTTTATTAGTGGCTTTATGGTTATGCTCACTTAAGTTACGGATTTAAGGTGGGGGGTGAGGGGTCGGGGGTGGGTGGGCCCATGGAGAAGAGGCCTAAGGGTCCTCCATCCATTTCCAGACCTGCTCCGACCAAAGCACGTGGCACCCTCAGATGTGGGGGTCTCCCTCAGCTTTGGGGGGCTCTCGGCATTTTGGGAAATTGTATGTCTGCATTGCCCCTTTAGAAAGAAGTTTTCTTCCCAGCAAGAGAGAGTTGAAGCCTCTTTCTCTTGCGTTGCCCCAGGAAGTTTCGCCCCCAACCCGGATTGCTGGAAGAATTGATATCAGCTTGTTTCTCTGGCAAAACGTGGTTGGTTTCCTAATGGGAAGTAGTGAAGCAGGGAGCAAAGGATGGGAACTTCTCTGGCCTACGGTCATGGTCAATGTCCTCACAGGCGACCAGCAATAAAGGCCGTCTCTTCACCCATAATGCTCAGGGCGGTCATTTCATGAACACTCGTTAGATGGGTCAGAGAGGCCAGAGTTCAAATTCGAGTTCAGCAACTTGTTAGCCACATGATCTTGGAGAAATCATTTAAGCTTCTGTTTTCTCACTTCTCAAGCTACCTCACAACGTTGGTTGGTGAACACTGGGTACATGTTAGACATTAGATGTTAGAACATGTCTAACCCTCTCAAATATTAGAATGTGTCTTTCCAACAAACCATGATCTCAAAGGAACATCTTCGCTCCCACGCTCACTGCAGCGTCACTCACAATAGCCAAGGTGTGGAAAGAACCTAAGTGTCCTTCAACAGGTGAGTGGATCAAGAAAATGCGATCACACACACAGACAATGGAGTAGCACTCAGCCTTAAAAACAGAAGGAAATCTTGTCATTGGCGACAACGTGGATGCACCTGAAGGGCATTATGCTGAGTGAAATAAACCCTTGGCATCCTTCTCTATAGGAGAAAGACCAATACGGCAAGGAATCACTTGTATGTGGAATCTAAAAAAAAAAAAAAAAGGCTGACTCCAAAAGCA
>PVKM010049405.1:0-10808 GCA_004027735.1 Carollia perspicillata
GTCAGAGCACAGGCCTGGGTTGTGGGCCGGGTCCCCAGTGGGGGCCATGTGAAAATCAGCCACACACTGCTGTTTCTCTCCTCTCTTTCTCCCTCCCTTCCCCTCTCTCTAAAAAAATAAATGAATAAAATATTTTTTAAAATAAATAATAAAAAAGTATTCATTCTAATGCCTAAGGCAAGTTATTGATTCACCACTTCATTTTTTTCATTGTCCTGCTTCAGAGTCACCATCTTCATCCCTGTAACAATCCACTTTCTGCTGGAACATTTCTGATGTACTCTGTTTTTCCCTCTTTTACATTTTAAATTGCAGTTGTAACTCAAAGCAATGAGTGAGGACTCTTAAAGCCTTTATTCTATCCCTGCTGCACTTGCCGAATGACCTTGCCAAGATGGGGACAGGCTCTCTGAGCCTCTGTTTCCTGGACTCTAAGATCTCTGCCTACTTCACAAGTGGGGGAAAATAAATGTATGTGAAAGTCTTGGAAATTCTAAGCTGTATACAAGTGGCAGTTACGGGTGTTACTAAATTTATTCAGATAAGAGTGTACCCAACGGTGAGCATGGCAGATTGCTTGCCAACCCAGCAGTTACCAGCTGGGTTGGCGAGAAATGATGGTCGCTAGTCACAATCTCACATTCATTCAAGAAAAGTATAGCTGGACAGTAGTTAAAGGAGTAAAAACATTTCATTCAGAAACGATTGCAGTAGGGGGAACGAGACCTCGGTATAGAACAGGCCTCGGTTCCGATTACAACAAGAACAAGCAGGAACTGACAGCCAAGGAAAGGCATGGGGAGGCTGGTGGATGGAAAATTACTAGAAGAAGAAATCGAGAGTGGTGGAATCCTCGCCTAACTCACCTGACAGGAATCTTCTGAATGCAGGCCGGGGTGATCTGATAGCACGTGGAGAGTCGCTCTGAACTGACTTAGCAGGATTCTTGCTAACTGAGCTATGCAGGCCCCGAGCAGATTGGACTGGGGTCAGAGATAAGGCTCAAGGTCCAGCTGTAGTGCAGAAAAGGTCTCAGAGGAGCCTGATCCAAGTTTGGTCAAGCAGAGGGTCTCTGTCACGTTATTCAGCAATTCTCAGCTTTAGCCTGTGGTTCTCCTCGGGCCTTTGTTTTTAACCATATTTGTGCCACTTCTCCCCCCCCCATACAAACACACAACTTTTTAAAAATACATGTCTCTGCTTCACAGGCCCTCATTTAGGCAACAGATGTGACCCAGAGAGCCAACCATGAATTAAAATTTCAGAACTGAAGTGACATTTTAAGCAAGATAAATTTTAAAGGAATTTTACTTTCCATCTCTTTGTAAATGGAACGTGTAAATACGTGGGTTCTAATTTATAGGCTGAGAAGTCAACATTTCAAACTTAACTTTCCCTAAAGCAGAAGCCAACTGGAGTACATTTTTTATCCCTAAAGGGAATGGGTTGTTTTTCTGTGATGACCTGCTTTTTCTTTTTCACAATTTCAGCAAAACATGATGATCAGATAAAAACTGAAATTTTTGTTTGCTGACCTCAGTCATTCGTTGCAAAATTCCACAGTAACCCTACTCCTCAGTATCCGAATGGAGCCTCTGGGTTTCCTTTAGACCTGCGTCTATCAGTATCCCAGTACTGATACGCAAGAGCCCTGGAGTTAGCCATTCAGCAGCCTGCTGGATGGAGATAACATTGACATTCCCCCTTTTGGCCAAAGACCCACACACTTGTTGGCACCACCAATTTCAAACTTTTTAACCTGAGAGCCCTGTGAGGCTTCGTCCATTCTCTTCCTGTGCCTCCTCCTCCACCACCATCAGGGAGGCATGAGTTTTTCTCCTTACCATTGTAGTGGTTAGATTATGTAGAATCCATTTTCCCAGTTCTCCTATTTTACCTTATATAACCCAAATCATTTTTCAGCCTCTTCGTGCTTTAGCATTCCCAACACATTCTTTCACAAGTGAACAAAGCCTGGCCTCTTTTTTACTTCACATTTGTCTCTCAGGCTTTTCTCAAGATCTTATAATCTGCACCTTGCTGCACCTGCCTCCCCGCCTCCGCAATAGTTGATTGAATCAGCAACAGTGGTAATAGCCATGAGGACCTGCTGTGGGCTTGAGGTTGGACGTAGTTGTTTTTAAATCCAACAACCCGAAGGGTAAGTGTTATTATTTCCATTTTACAAAGGAGGCAGCAGGAAGCCCAATGGTAGTAAATGAATGGATCCAGGAACTTTCTTCCTGACCAGCTTCCATATTCGTTCTATGTACCAAGCTAAGTAGTCTTGCCATCCCGTTCTTCTTCCCATTTCCGCATTTTCGTACATCCCCTGTTTCCCTTCTCTCAGTTCACTACCAACTTTAAATCAGCCATGTAAGTGGCCAGCTCATAAACTTCCCTTTTCCTCTATTTTTATCCTACCCTCACCCTTCACTGAAGCATTCCTCAATCTGTTTCTTCATTTCCTCACAGAAGATTAATTTAGTTTCAGGATTTACTCTCTCTTGAGAAATCGCTGAACAATGAAAATAAAATCAGGGGCAGATCCAGGTGTTGTGAGGCCTGAAACTTAGAAATTTTGAGAGATATCTTTAAGAGAAATAATGCAAAATCACTAATATAAAATTAACCAGATGTGTAAGTACTTATTTAGACTAAGAAAACAAATCAAAACAAACCTCAAATTTTAAAAGTTAACAAAATGTACAAAATCCAGAAAGTCAACATAACATTTTCTTAATTAAATGGCTGACACATCTGCATAATATTTTTGTCCTACATCTTTTAGCTGTAACTCTGATTGTCTTGTCATGTGACAAAAATATTGTAATATTATTTTCAACACAGAAAAAAGTCTTAATTTAGACTTTCCCTAGAATAATTGCTCCAAATTTAGTTTTTATACTTGATAATTCAAAAACAGTTTGTCTCAGCTTTATAGCTATTCGTGATAATATGATGCTAAGATGCTACTTAATACATTAATATGCATAAAACATAGGATGTCACATAGGTATACTACCTACATATAATATAGCTATAGCTTTTGCCCTACAAAAACAGAAATTTTGACAAATTCTATTGCTCACATTCCCAAAAGTACAAAGAAAAGCCTCCATGGAGTGTTTACAATTGCGTGTACTGCATGAAGGAATATAATTTTGTCATGAGAGAGAACTTGCATTTTGTTTAAACGTCGATGAGAAGTAAAGCTATTGCTTACAATTTTGCTCATCTACAGTTTAGGGGAATTTTCCACAGACTGGATTCTAGATCCCCACATTTTAAACTCTGTTCTCCTTCCACACCCATGTTTTCCGTGCCACAAACTGCTGTGCACTGACTTCTCTATTGGCAACAGCATTTGAAAAACCCTGGAGGAACTAACAGTCTTGACTGGTGTAGCTCAGTGAATTGAGCACCAGCCTGCAAACCAAAGAATCGCCAGTTCAATTCCCAGTCAGGGTATATTGCTGGGTTGCTGGCCAGGTCCCCAGTAGGGGGCGTGCGAAAGGCAACCACACATTGATGTTTCTTTCTTTCTCCCTTTCCTCTCTCTAAAAATAAATAATAAAATCTTTTTTAAAAAACCCTGGAGGAGTCATTTCAGTGAGCAGTAGTTGTATTTCTACATTATTCCTACAAGCAATGGCTAGAAAAGTATTTTTAGATTAGACTACAAACCATAAATGCATCTTACTAAGCCCAAACTAAGTGAACACTAACTAAGCTTCCACTTATCTGCAGCCCCAAAATGTGGGCAGTCCCTCCATTCTCCTCCAGTGTGAGAACAGGAATGACAGGCAGAAATTCAGAACACAAAGAGGTAGCGGTCTTAACCAATTATAGTTAAAATATCATACATGTCCAAATTTTACAAAAATTATGACCATACAAACTACCTTATGGGGGTCCTCCCAGAGCTTTGGAAAGAATCTGTGCAAGCAAGAGGGGGTCTGAAATACATTTTATTTCCTTTTAGGCAAATCTGCCTCTGGTAGTTAGTCACCAAAACCAGCTTCCAACACAATCTTCAAGGCTCTGTAGAGTGAAAGGCCTGCCCAACAAAAACAAAGCAAGATTACCTAGCAAAATGCTTTAATAGGATTAAGTTTTATTGACAAATTAACTAAATTTCATAGACTCTAGAGTCCTTAATTGCAGCCTATTTTGTTGTGTCTTTTCATCATCAGATATAGTAAGTGATTAACACTTACTATGAATGAAGTGAATGAATGAATGGTGTTAAAAGCAGTATTTGTAGATATATTCTTGATAAGTAAAGTATAACGTGAAGGAGGAAGGACGGTGAGCCCTAGTCATGATCCTCCAAAACTGCAATGTCTGCCTGATGCCTGTCAAAAAAGTTGTAACTCAAATGATACTCTCAACAGAGATTGTTGTGTGACCGTGACCAACAGTCTCTATCCAAATAAAAATGTTTTTAAACACCCTGGATGTGAATCCAATGTGGAAATGGATTCGAAATAAACATTAAACATTTTGCCATCTGTTGCCCTGTTGAGTCACCGAAGAATATTCTTCCCAAATGTTCATGTTTTCAGATTAATTGGTCCATGGCTGCCAGGCATAAGGAAGAAAGAAAATCTGAAACTCGATGATGCCACGAAGTTGTAAAAGATGCACTACAGAGACCCTGCTATTCGGAGACGAAGTTGTGAATTAACACTGAGGTCTAACCAGGGAAAGCGTCCCTAGATTTTGGAACATTTTATCCCACAATTAATCATAATCAGCACATGCCAATAACTGTGATTAATTTAATGCTTAATTTTTTTAATCTCAAAACTTCTACCAAAAAATACTTACTTCACATTTCTAATCTTTAGAGGACATTGTTTTTAATGAACATCAGAAATTTGAGTAAGAATTTGAAGTGAAGGGAGGAAAAAATAAAGGGTATTGAATGAGAGACAACTAGAGTAAATGATAGGCGAGGGAGATTTCCAAAGTAGCAGCAAACAAGAGAAAAAATTTAAAATTATTAAAGAAACTTCGTACTGTTTCTCACATTTCAGCCATGCCTTCCCTCTGAAAGGTGTAGCACAAGCCAAGCAAGTTAACTCTAATCTACTCAAGGCTAAAATAAACAATACACAGTTGGCCTCCTTCCTAACATCATCACCTCTGGCTGTGCCGGAGTTACTATCCAGCACTAAGTCTCTCCTGTTCACAGACAGCCTGAGTCCACGGGTCCCAATCCCAACTTCAGGGCCACCTACATGCTACTTCCATGCCCTGAATGTCATTCCAGATGATGGAAAATAGAGGAAGACACTGGGAAATCATTGCAATCATGCTTCTTAAAGCAGCAGAGACAACTTCTTGACTAATAAAAATTTTAGCAATCCTAAGCAAAATCCAGTAGAATGTTTTACAAGTCAAAAAGCTAATTTTAAAAAATATATGTGAAAAAGCAAAGGCTCCAGTATAGCCAAAATAATGTGGAAATAAAAACCAAAGTTGGAAACCTTACAGAATCCAATTTCAAGATTTACTATAAAGGTAAAGTAGCCAAGATATTGTGATATTGGTAAAAATGAACACATAGATCAATAGAACACAATGGAGTCCAGATATATACTCATGCATATATGGCAAATTATTTTTTACAAGGTAGAACCCAATAGTCTTTTCAACAAATAGTACTGATACAACTAGATATCCAAATGAAGAAAAAATAGACTTTTTCCACACCTTGCTCCATATACAAGAATTAAATTTAAAAAATCATAGATTTAAGTGTCAAACATAAAACCATAAAACTTCTAAAGATAACATAGGAAAACTATTTATTATCTGTTTTGTAATCCTCACCTGAGGACATTTTTTACATTGCTTCTAGAGAGGAAGGGAGAGAGAGAAACATCAATTGGAGAAAGAAGTATTGATTGGTTGTCACCCGTGTGTGCTCAGACCAGAGATTGTACACCCCAAACTGGAGATCAAACCTGCAACCTACATATATGCCCTGACCAGAATCGAACCTTCAACCATTTGGTTACGAGACGACACTGCAACCAACTGAGCCACAATGGCCAGGGCTATGACCTGTTTTAAGCAAAGATTTCTTGCATAGAACAAAAGAATAAATTATAAAAGAAAAAATTGATAAGTTGAAATTCATTAAAATTAAAAACATTTCTTTGAAAGATAAAATTAAGAAAATTTAAATGATAACCCAAATTGGGAGAAAATATTTTCAAAACATGTGTCTGATAAAGACCAATACTGAGAATATATAAGAACCTTTAAAACTTTATAACAAGTGAGCAAACAACCCATTTCTTAAAAAAAGGGGTAACATCATCAAGATGATAACATAGGTCATTCCCTCAAAGCAAGACCAACTAGCAACTATTCCTACACAAAACACCATTGTGAAAATCCAGAAATACAGAAGTAATGCTAAAGTGCCCCCTCCCAGACTATAGGGGCTGAGAAGGTTCATATTATGTGGATAAGAGGAGGGGCTACACTCTGACCGTACCATCCTCCCCTCAGGCCAGTGCAGTTCTGCACCAGGAGGGTCCAACTGGACCCGCATTTTCTCTGGTAGGAAAAAGAGAGCCCAAGGTTGAACATGCAGTTGCCCCAGTACTGTGGGCACTTCATAGGACGCCCACTTGGGTCTCATCTCACAAGAATTACATGGAGGAACCTGTGGGGCTTAACCACTGAAGATAAGATTGTGAGGGAGGAGGGGAATAGAGCTTACAGTAACCAGGGCTCAGATCTTAGTAGATCCAATATAGATCTTGGTAGAGTTGAGCTGTTGGCTCTGCCAGCAGTAAATAAAAACACGCTAATGAACAGTATAAAAAAATTAATGTAATTATAAAATTATGGTATATACAAGGTCTGTCTGGAAAAGGTCCAGCCATTGTTAATATAATGAGAATGGTTTGTGCAACACTGATGTAACCTGATAGCCAAAGAGAGTGGACTGGAATGTGCATGTGTCAACAGTGATGACATCAGTGGGGGCAGTAGATGCCATTGGGTGATCATGTGTATTGTGTGGCCATTGCATTAAAAAAAAACTGAGTGAATAGAGCAATGAATCTGCATCAAATTTTGTGTTAAGCTTGAAAATTCCTCCATGGAAACTATTCAGTTGATTCAGAAGACTTTCAGGATGATGCAGTGAGTGCCATGTCATAAAAATGTGGGCTAAATGCTTCAAAGATGGTCAAGAATATGTTGAAAGTGATCCATGTTCTGGAAGGCCTGCAACAAGCAGAACACCTGAGAAAGTTGAATGTGTATGGGCTTCAATCAACAAAGATCAGCCACTGACAGTGTGAGAACTAGAAGCTGATCTGGTGATTCCAAAAACTGCTGTGTCCAAGATTTTGATGCAGGATCTTCGCATTAAATGTGTTGTGGCAAAATTTGTTCTGTGACTTCTGCTGCCAGAGCAGAAGGAATATTGTGCTGCAGTTGCTAACGACTTGATTCAAACTAGTACCAATGAACCAGATTTCTCCAAAAAGGTCATAACAGGAGACTCGTATGACCCAGAAAAAGGCCCAGTTGTCCCAGTGGGAGTCGTCTGGTTTCTCCATACCTGAAGAAGGCACAGAAAAGTCAAAGCAAGATCAAGACCATGTTAGCTGTGTTTTTTTGATTGGGAAGATGTCGTCCATCACGAGTACACCCCTCCAGGCCAAATAATTAATAAGGAGTACTACTTCGATGTTCTTCATCTGTTGAGAGATGCAATACATGAAAATGGTCACAGCTATGGGTAACTAGTGACTGGCAGCTTCATCATGACAACACAACCACTCATGTATCATGTCTTAGGCAGAGGTTTTGGTGAAATATCAATTCATCCAGTTGACTCAGCCACCTTACAGCCCAGACTTGGCCCCCTATGACTTCTGGCTTTTTCCAAAACAAAAAATCATCTTTGAAAGGGAATATGTTTCAGACTGCCAAGGAGATTCAAGGAAATACAACAAGACAGCTGATGGTGATTCCAACAAAAGATTTTGCAGAGTTTTTGAACAGTGGAAGAGACACTGGGAGAATTGTGTGAGGTCCCAAGGTGCCTAGTTTGAAGGGAACTGAGATGTCATTGTCCTATGTACAATGTTTCTTGTATTTTCTTCAATAAATGTCTCTGTTCTTCACATTACATAGATGGATACTTTCTGAACAGACTTCGTATATGTTCAAAGTCAGATTTTATGATATTGTAGTGGTCGTGCATAATTCACTTACCACTCTTGTTCAAAAGTTAAATAACAAATGTATTAAAAATAACCATAACTACAGTAGTTTGTTATTGAATGCATAAATTAAAAATGTATATTGTAATAGCAGTAACCTAAAATGTGGAGGTGGGGAAGAAGTAAAAGTGTATAATTTAGAAATGCTATTGAATTTGTTATGAACTTAAAGTAAGATGTTATAAATATATTTTATGTAAGCCATATGGAAACACAAAGGAAAAACCTGTAGTAGTTCCACAAAAGATGGTGATTAAGGAGTCAAAACATACCACTACAGAAATTCATTAAGTCACCAAAGAAGAGAACAAATAAGAAGCACAGAGCAAAGAATCTACAAAACAGTCAGAAAACAATTAAGATAATGGCAATAGAAGTCCTTAGCTAACAATAATTATCTTAAATGTAAATAAAGTTTCCAACTGTAGGACATTGAATGGCTAAAAAAATACCTAGATTCAATGATATTTTGCTTAAAAGAGACACGCTTTATCTTTAAGACACATGTAAACTAAGAGTGAAGGGATGGTATGATATTCCAAGTAAATGGTAACCAAAACAAAGCAGGGATAGCTGTATTAGACAAACATACTTTAAGCTAAAAGGGTCAAAATAGACAAATAATGTCACTATATAATAATAAAGGGCCTCAAGAAGATTTGACATTTGTAAATAGTCAAATACCCAGCATCAAAGCACTTAAATGTATAAAGCACCAAATTCTAACAGAACTAAAACGAGAAATAAAGAGCAATAGTCGGGGACTTTAATACCCCACTCTCAACAAGGAGCAGGTAATACAGAATGAGAATCAATAAGAAAACAGCAGACTGAAGAACACTGTGGATAAAGTGGACCTAACAGACGCACACAAAGCATCTTATCCTACAACAGCAGAATGCACATTCTTTTCAAGCACACAAGAAACAGCTTTTTTAGGAGAGATCATATGTTAGGCCACCAAACAAGTCTTAGGAAGTTTAAGAAAATTCAAATAATACCAAGTATCTTTTCTGACCACAATGGTATGAAACTAGAAATCAATAACAAGAGAAAAACTGGGAAATTCAGAAACATAGAAATTAAACAATGCACTCGTGAATAACCAAAAAAATCAAAGAATCATCTAAAAGATACATTAAAAAATTATCTTGAGATGAACAAAAATGAAAACACAATATACCAAAATTTGTGTGATATAGCCAAAGCAGTTCTAAGAAGGAATATTATAGCAATAAACTCATACATAAAAAATAAAGTTCTCAAATACACAAGCTAACTCTACACCTCAAGGAGCTAGAAAAAGAAGAACAAAGTTGGCCCAAAGTAAGCAGGAAGAAAGAAATAACAACGACTAAAGCAAAAATAAATGAATTGGAAAATAGCTAAACAGTAGAAAATATCAACCTAACTAAAAAGTGTTTCTTTGAAAAGATAAACAAAATTAACAAAACATTAGCTAGACTAACCAGAAAAAAAAGAGTTTTCAAATATATAAAAATTATACATGAAAGAGAGGACATGACAACCACCAAGGATCATAAGTGACTACTATGAACAGCTATATGCCAACACACTAAGTAACCTAGAAGAAACGGATAAATTCCTAGAAACCTACAACCAACCAAGACTGAATCATGAAAAAACAAAACGTGTGAACAGACATATAATGATTAAGGAGATTGAAGGAGTAATCAAAAGCCTACCGACTAAGAAAAGCACGGGACCCAGTGGTTTCACTGCTGAACACTACCAAACATTTAAGACCTGGACCCAGGGAGGCTGGCAGGAGTCAGAAGGCCTCAGAGTCTAAAGGACCAAAGGCATTTACAATTCGCTGAAACAGAAGATGATAAAAAAGTTAAGGAAGGAGAGAATCAACTGCTGGTGCCATTGAAGGAAAAGGCAGTCCTGGAGGAAGGACAAGCCAGCCTGAGGTTCTCAAAGGATGGCTTCCGTGGGCGAGAGGATGATGCTGCTGAGGTCCTGGGGATCAGTCAGACCCCGCTCCTGTGTGAGAGTCCTCCAAAGAGACAGTTGCAGCCTCTGCCACCACCAGTTTGAAAACTGAGGGAATTTTCCTGGTGCCAGGATAAGGCCCCCTAAGGAGGCAGAGGCTCCATCAGGGACAGAGGCTGCCACTGGCCCTGGGGGTGGAGAGAGAGCTGACAGCTCAGACGGTGATAGCAGCAGCAGTGAGGAGGAAGAGAGCTGGGAACCAGGCCATGATGAGAAGCGATGCTGTGGACCTAAGTCAGATGATGATGAGTTTGAGAGAGTGTCTGTTGCGGACCTAGTGAAACATCAGATACTGGACCCTGAAGGCCTTGCTTTAGATGCTATTATTGCCTCTTCACAAAAAGGCCGAGAGGGACCTCATAGTTAACTCTTTCAGCCAGTATTCATTTACTGAGGATGAGTGGGGAGCTTCCAGAGTGGTTTGTTGGCAAGAGGAAAACATCACAGGACATGACTATTGCCTATTGACAGGAAGGAAGTACAGCGTTACCGGAAACACTGGCGGGAAATCAATGTGCGTCCCACCAG
>PVKM010049406.1:0-10953 GCA_004027735.1 Carollia perspicillata
GGTGGAGGTATATTCGTTTAAAATTCTTCTGTCTGGGAAGCTCCTTATTTGGCCTTCTATCTTGATTGGGATCCTTGCTGGGTAATGTAGCCTAGGTTGCAGGCCTCTGGTTCTCATTACTTGGAATGTTTCTTGCCATTCTCTTCTGGCTTGGAGTGTTTCCATTGAGAAGTCAGCTGCTAACCTTATCAGGGCTCCCTTGTATGTTCCTTCCTGTTTCTCCCTTGCTGCCTTTAAGATTTTCTCTTTGTCTTGGAACTTTGCCATTTTGATTATGATGTGTCTTGAAGTGGGCCTCTTTGGGTTCCTCTTGATTGGGACTCTCTGTGCTTCCTGGATTTGTGTGACTTTTTCTCTCATCAAAATAGGGAAGTTTTCCATCATTACTTTTTCAAGCAGGTTTTCTATCCCTTGCTCTTCTTCTTCTCCTTCTGGTATCCCTATTACATGGATATTATTACATTTCATATTGTCCTGTATTTCCCTTAATCCCTCTTCATTCTTTGTGAGTCTCTTCCTTTTCTTGCTCTTTCTGGGTGTTTTATTCTACCTTGTCCTTCAGCTCACTGATCCGATATTCTGTTCATCAATCCTGCCTTTGATTTCTTCTACTGTGTTCTTCAGTTCAGAAATTGTATTCTTCATTTCCACTTGGCCCTTGTTGATAGTTTCTATTTCTTTTTTTCATGTTGATTAAGTTTGCAGTGAGTTCATTGTCATTTCCCTATAGTTTCTGGTAATTCTCTGTGAACTCATTAAGCTTCCTGATAACCATTTCTTTGAACTCCATATCTGATAGTTGAGTTGCTTCTATTTCATTTATCATTCTTTCTGTGGCTTCCTCTTTTCCTTTCTTTGGGGATTGTTTCTTTGTCTTCTCATTTTTTTGTGAGATTCTTCTTATTACTCTCAGCTTCTTAAATTGATCTGTTCTGACTCCCTGGGTTTATGCTATAAACTTCTATGGTAGAATACTTGTGAGATTCAGTGGTGTCATCTCCTTGATCTCCCAAGCTCACTGGTCCTGGGCTGCTGTTGTTGGCTCTGTGTTTGTCTTTGGGTTTTGATTGTTGTTGGGTCTTTCTTTGGTTGGTCCTTTCCACAAGCTGATAACTGAGGGTCACTCTGTCCACCACCTCTTGTATTTTGTTGTGGTGGTGTGGGCAGGTTGTGTTAAAGCTGGTTCTTCCATGTGTACAAGGTTTTGAGGATTTTCTATTGCTCTTGTTCAGTTGTTTGTTATAGGTAATTTCTGTACTTTTTAGTTGTATTTGCAGATAGGTCCTGGACTGAGGTTAGTGTGGCTTCTACTTCCTCCTTTACCTTTCTCTATTGTTACTTGCTGGTGGTTCCTTTGTTGTTTGGTTTTCTCTTCCAGCAGGTATCCTGGTGTTCAACAGCTTCCACCTACTCATCTGATTTTTCAATGTCCTCTACAATTTTTGGTCTTCTATCTTCATATATGCTTGGGTACTGTTGGCTGTTTGCTCTGTTTCTCCTTAGATCAGCTAGGTTTTTCTCCTGTGTTTAGGAAGGAGTGGAATCTGCTCCCTCCTACCTTGCTGCCATCTTCTCTCCTCCCAGAATTGATTTTTGTATGCTGACCTATATCTTGCAACCTGCATTATGGAATTTTCTACACAGATGACATCTCTAACTCTGTACATATTAATAGGGTCTGAGAAACATTCATGAATATATGTAACTCCAGTGATTTTGCTTAATTAGAAAACAAAGCAAACAGTAGATGACAAGTTTTGTGTTGACTTCCAATGAGCAATAAAGAGAACGGGATATGGCAAGATGGCGATAAGGAAGGTGGGAGCAGAGCCCAGTTCTCCCTGTGCCCAGCTGGAACACCTAGCCAATCTTGTGAGGAGCAGAGTGAACAGCCAATGGAACCCCAGCTTATATGAATTTTGGAAGCCAAAACTTGTAGAAGACATTGAAAAACAGATGATGAGAAGACTGTGCTGGGGCAGTAAAGTCCCTGGGATCTGCTCAATGAACTAGGTTGCTGTGGTCCCTGGCTTGGCACCTGCCACAGGATACAGGGAAAGTTAGATCACCAGCTTCTTCCCTAACTGGAGCAGGGAGGGCAGCCCCACACCAGGAGAGACCTGGATGCTGGAAGTTTCTGGGGGGAAATAGGGATGAAGATGGAGACACAAAGAGGCTGTACACATCCACTGGCACTGTGGAGGCCAGCACCAGAGAAATTGAGGTGCCAGGTGTCACCTGGAGAAGGGAGGACTTGGGCCATGTAGAACCCTGACTCGGACAGTCTCTGGATTGGCTAGAAATTTGGGCTGTGTGAAAAGTCATCTGCTTGTTAAGAACAGTGGGCAGCTGCTTTGTAAGGAACTCTTGAGCAATGGCTGGCCCTCCCTGACCTTGACTCGAGCTGTGTGCCCAGAGGCTGAGTGGATGAGTGGAAACACATGCCAGAGGTTGACTTGGGCTGCACACCCAGAAACTGAGTGGTCAATATGAGCCTGGCAGCTCACGGAGGACCTGGGCCAGAACTGGGCAACTGTGAATATTGTAGCCCAAACCTGGTCCCAATCCTCTCAAAAGCATAGGAAGGGAGAAAAGAGGGGGGCCCAACCCCGCTCTTCCTGTGGCATCCAGAAAGACCATCAGAACTCACCCATTGGGTTTAAAGTCACCAATAGGCTTATTTTTTTCTTTCCTCTATCTTTTTTCTCTTTTTTTTCTTCTCCCAAGTGAAACAATAAGATGTGAAGTTATGAAGGGTCCAGAGACTGATTCAAAGCAAGAGAACAAAGTTAACCCTCCAAACTGAGAAACTGAGATGAATATCACTTTGCTATCCCATTGAGCTGGCATTTTATTGTTTACCTGTACTATTATTATTTTTCACTATTTTATCACTTTTATTTTATTAGTATTTTTGTATTTCTCTTCCATATGTTTAGTTTTCCTTGTTTTATTTCTCTGATTAATTGCCTTTTTTGACTGGTTTTCCTTATTCTCTTTTTATTCAATTTTAATTTTTTTTCTTTCACTTCACTTGTGTTCCAATAACACACTACTCTTGGTTGTGTACTTTCTATTCTGGTTATCCAAATCATATATTTCTTGTCATAGTATTGTTGTTCCAGTACTATTGTAAATAATTGTTCCATAAAATTCTACATACTGCACAGCAACCCTCCCTGATCTTAGCCCACTTACTTTATTCTTGAGCATCATTATTGTTGTAGTTAACTCTATCCTCTCACACACTATGTCTACTTTCTATCCTCTATTCTCATTACACCTCATCACCTAACCTTGCACAGGTGCTCTGTTTTCTATATTCAGCTCACAGTCCTCCTCCCCATTAACAAGAGTCTTATCTCTCTTTCACCTTTCATAAAAAGTGGCTAGTTGGGAGAAATATCACAGTTAATGCTATACATATCTAAAGACTCTCCTATCTACTCTCTACTTGCTGGTACTTTAAATCCCATAAAATACTCTCCTGCTATCTTAATCCATTCTGCCTACCCTTGCAATTGATCACATATAAGAATAGGTGGGAGCTGTGAATATCAGATACTTGTTGGAGGAGAGAAACCACCAAAAAAGGAACCACCAAAAGGTAAAAACCCAAGTACAACAAGAGAGCCCACACAAACAGAAGAAAGGGCAAACCTAGAACGTCCAGACAAAGAGATCAAAGAGACCACACCACCGAATCCATACAATTCCTGCCATAGAAGTTCACCCTACAAAGACATCTAGCAAAGGGAAACATCAGAAAGTGCAGAAACAAACAAAAAGAGTCACTTAAAATTGGAAGACAAAAAAAGAACCTGCAATCAAAAGGAATGGAAGACTAAACACTAAAAGAGCTAAAAGAAATGGAGATAAGCAAACTATCAGATATAGAATTCAAAGTAACAGTTAGAAGGATGCTCAAGGAACTCACAGACAACTACAAGGAACTGAGTAAGAACTACAACAGTATGAAAAAGGAAATAGAAACTATAAACAAAAACCAGGAAGAAATGAAAAGTAAAATCTTGGAAATAAAAAACAAACTAGAAGGAATTACCAGCAGGCTGGATGAAGCAGAGGACTGAATCAGTGAGCTAGAGAACAAGGTAGAATAAAATGCCCAGAAAAAGTGAGAAAAGGAAGAGACTTAGAAAGAATGAAGAGATGGTAAGAGAACTGCAAGAAAACATGAAACATAATAATATCCATATAATACAGATACCAGAAGGAGAAGAAGAAGAGCAACAGATAGAAAACCTGCTTGAAAAAGTAATGGTGGAAAACTACCCTAATTTGATGAGAGAAAAAGTCACAAAAATCCAGGAAACACAGAGAGTCCCAATAAAAAGGAATGCAAAGAGGCCCACTTCAAGACACATCATAATCAAAATGGCAAAGTTCCAAGACAAAGAGAAAATCTTAAAGGCGGCAAGGGAGAAACAGGAAGGAACATACAAGGGAGCCTCAATAAGGTTAGCAGCTGACTTCTCAATGGAAACACTCCAAGCCAGAAGAGAATGGCAAGAAATATTCCAAGTAATGAGAACCAGAGGCCTGCAACCAAAGCAACTTTACCCAGCAAGGCTCTCAATTAAGATGGAAGGCCAAATAAGAAATTTTCCAGACAAAAGCAGCCTTAAAGAATAAACCTGCTCCAAACCAGCTCCACAAGAAATACTAAAGGGAATGCTATAAGAAAAGGAAGGAAAAGAGTGAGAAAGAGAGGAACACAGGTATGAAAAATGGCAATGAATAAGTACCTATAAATAATAACCTTAAACATAAGTGGATTAAATGCTCCAATCAAAAGACATAGAATAGCTGAATGGATAAGAAAGCATGACCCACTCATATGGTGCTTACAAGAGACCCACTTCAGAACAAAGGACCTACGCAGACTGAAAATGAAGTGCTGGAAACAAATATTCCAAGCAAATGGACAGGGAAAAAAGCAGGGGTAGCAATACTCGTATCAGACAAAATAGACTTCATAAAAAGAGACCCAGAAGGACACTTCATAATACTCAAGGGAAGAATCCATCAAGAGGACATAAACATTGTAAATATATATGCATCCAACACAGGAGCACACAAACATATAAGAAAAATCTTGGAGGACTTCAAGAAAGATATTGACAGCCACACAATTATAGTAGGGGATTTCAACACTCCACTGTCAAAAAGGGATAGATATTCCAAACAAAATATCAACAAAGATATTGCAGCATTGAACGATGTCCTATAGCAAATGGACTTAACTGAAACATATGGACCCTTTATCCTAAAGTAGCAAATGCACGTTCTTTTCAAATGCACATGGAACATTTTCAAAGACAGACCACATGATAGGACACAAAATAATCCTCAACAAATTTAAGAAAATTGAAATCATATCAAGCATCTTCTCTGACCACAAGAGACTGAAACTAGAAACCAACCTCAAGGAAAAAAGTGAAAAACACTCAAACTCATGGAGATTGAATAGCATGCTAGTAACATACTATGAATGCTAGTAACAAACAATGAATGGGTCAATACTGATCAAGAAAGAAATCAAAAAGTCCCCAGAAACAAATGCAAATAAACTCACACCAACCCAAAACTTATGGGACACAGCAAAGGCAGTCCTGAGAGGGAAGTTCGTAGTGATACAAGGCTACTAAAAAAGATAGAAACATTGACAACAAACAACCTAACACTATGCCTACAAGAACTCAAAGAACAACAACAAAGATAGCTCAGAGCAAGTAGAAGGAAGGAAATAACCAAGATCAGAGCAGAATTAAATGATATAGAGACTAAAAGCACAATTCTAAGGATCAGTGAATCCAGGACCTAGTCCTTCGAAAAGATAAACAAAGTCAACAAGCCTTTAAGCAGGCTCATCAAGAAAAAAAGAGAGAGGACCCAAATAAATGCAATCATAAATGAAAGAGGAGAGATTATAACTGATATCACAGAAATACAAAGGATTGTAGGAAATTACTATGAAGATACCTCAGATAAGGGTTGATCTCTAATATATATAAAGAACTCACACAACTCCACTCTAAGAAGACAAGCAACCCAATTAAAAAATGGGCAAAGGACTTAGACAGACAGTTCTCCAGCAAGTTCATACAGAAGGTCAAGAGACATATGATAAGATGCTCAGTATCTCTAGTCATAAGAGAGATTCAAATTAAAATCGCAATGAGAGACCATTTCACACCATTCAGAATGGCCATCATAAACAAAGCAACAAACAACAGTTGTTGGAGAGGTTGTGGAGAAAAGGGAACCCTAGTTCACTGTTGGTGCGATTGCAGACTGGTACAACCACTATAGAAAACAGTATGGAATTTTCTAAGAAAACTAAAAATGGAACTGCCTTTTGACCTTGCAATTCTATTGCTAGGATTATATCCTAAGAACCTTGAAACACCAATCCAAAAGATCCTATGCACTTCAATGTTCATAGCAGCACAGTTTACAATAGCCAAGTGCTGGAAGCACCCTAAGTGCCCATTAATAGATGAATGGATCAAAAATATATAGTACATTTACAGAAAGGAATTCTATGCAGCAGAAAGAAAGAAGGAGCTCCTACCCATTGTGACAGCATGGATAGAACTAGAGAACATTATGCTAAGTGAAATAAGCCAGGCAGTAAAAGGCAAATACCACAGGATCTCATCTTTAAATGGAACCTAATCAACAAAACAAATAAGCAGGAAAAATATAACCAAAGTCATTGAAATTAAGAACAAACTGACAGTAACCAGAGGGGGAGGGCAGGTGATAATAGGGATAAAATGGTGAAGGGTATAGGAACAACCGTAAAGGACACATGGACAAAAATAAGAGGGGATCGAGGTAGGGATGGCTGGTATGGTGGGGAGGGATAGGGGAGGCGACAGAAAGCTGTACTTGAACAACAATAAAATTTAAAAGTACTTTGAAAAGGAAAGAGAATGGAAATTTGGTGTGGTGCGGAACAGTCTGTGCACACGTGTGATCAATTCAGAGCCTGGGTAACAGTAACCACTGAGGCATGACAATACACAGAGCTTGGAATCAACTGAAAATCCCATGAGAGAATGGGAATACCCTGAAATCAAGTGAGTGTTTCTCACATCTTGGATAAAAGCCCATTTGGAAGTTAGATGCCTAAGACACTGAACCTATTGCCCACACTTCCTGGTGAACATCTCCTTCTTCAGGTATCTAGTGCTGGAGGTGAGGGGGAGAACAATTCAAGACTCTTGCCATTTACACTGAGAATTCCCTCTGAAGACTTAGTCACTAAACAAATAATAATAACAATTTGAAGGAGAAAGAGAAGTACCCCCTTTTTCATTTTTCTCTCCATTTATTTTTAAGAGATAAATGTAATTTGGGCCTGTTTTCCACATTTCTTAAAGCTATCAAGTATTCATGACCCTAGCTTTTCTCTCAAGCTGAGAGTGACTAAAAAAATCTAATAGGCCCTCTCCTGTCATATTGTTTCCTGAGTAATTGTTAGAGCTGCAATATTTCTAGTTTCAGAGACTCATAGTTATTTTACATACAGACACCTTTTAATATTGGTAAAAGTCCAAAAATTATCAAAATGAAATAAAACAAAAGCTTTTTATCAGCTTTGGAATATTTGAGATCATAAGGCTCTGAGTTTGATCTTACAAAATGAAATTTCTCTGCATCTAATAGATTGCTTACCTCCATTTTGTTTAGTTCTTTTTCTGGAGTTTTGTTCTGTTCTTTCATTTGGGCCGTATTTCTTTGCTTCCTTATTTTGGCAACCACTCTGGGTTTGTTTCTATGTACTAAGTAGAGCTGCTTTGGCTCTGTGTCTTGGTAGTGAGGCCTAATGTAGTAGGTGTCCAGTAGAGCCCAGTATAGGTACTTGAGCAGCATAAAAAAGACTCAGGTAGAAATGAAAGATACACTAATTGAAACAAAGAATGATTTACAGGGAATCAAGAGCAGGGTGGATAAAGTCAAAAATTAAATCAAAGATTTGGAACATAAGAAAGAAAAAGCATCCAATCAGTATAGCAAGAGGAAAAAAGATTCCAAAAAATTGAGGATAGTGTAAGGAACCTGTGGGACAACTTCAAACATTCCAACATTTGCATGATAGGGGTGCCAGAAGGAGAAGAGGAAGACCAAGAAATTGAAAACCTTATTGAAAAAAATAATAAAACTTCCCTAATGTGGTGAAGGAAATAGACATACAAGTCCAAGAAGCACAGAGAGTCCCAAACAAGATGGACACAAAGAGAACTGCACCAAGACACATCATAATTAAAATGCCAAAGGTTAAAGATAAAGGGAGAATCTCAAAAGCAGCAAGACAAAGCAGATAATTACCTACAAAGGAGTCCCATAACAATGTCAGCTAATTTCTCAAAAGAAACTATAGTCTAGAAGGGCAAGAAGTATTCAAAGCAATGATAAGCAAGGACCTACAACCTACATTACTCTATCCAGCAAAACTATCATTTAAAATTGAAGGGCAGGTGAAGTAGTTCCCAGACAAGGTAAAGCTAAAGGAGTTCATCATCACCAGACCATTATTATATAAAATGTTAAAGAGATTTACTTAAGACAAAAAGATCAAAACTATGAACATTAAAATGGCAATAAATACATAACTATCAACAATTGAATGTAAAAAAACAAACTAAGCAAACAAGCAGAACAGAGACAGAATCATAGATATGGGGAACATTGGGATGGTGGCCAGTGGGGAGGAGAGTCTGGGGGGATGGGGCGAAAGGTGAAGGGATAAAGAAGTACAAATTGGTAGTTACAGAATAGGCAGGGGGATATAGAGAGCAAGTATAAGAAATGGAGTTGCTAAAGAACTTACATGCATGACTCATGGACATGAACAAAGGAGGGGGCATTGCTGGAGAGAGTGGGGGTGCTGGGTGGAAGAGGGCAAAGGGGGAAAACTGAGACAACTATAATAGCATAATCAATAAAAAGAAGGAAAAAGAGAAATGCAGCTTCTGCTTTTCATCTTTTTTATTGAAATTAGAAAATCTTAAAAATGTCAAACTAATATAGTATATACTTTAAATTTTAACAGTGCTTTTATTCAACCAAATGTCCTCACGGTGTCCAACCCATGACCTGTGGGCCATATGCAGCCTTTGGACCAACACAAAATTATAAATTTACTTAAAACATTTTGATATTTTTATGTGATTATATGTTACTTAAAACATTTTGATATTTTTATGTGATTATATGTTGCAATGTATTTAATGTGTGGCCCAAGACAAGTCTTCTTCCAGTGTGGCCAAGAGGTGCCAAAAAATTGGACAATTCTGCCTAGAACTTATTTAAAGTATTTAAAATATAGCTTTAAAAATTTTAAGTGTATGATAGCAAGAAGTGAATCTTCTTATATGTCTAATTTCTAAGATATTTTTCAAGAAACACTAATGGCTAGACTCTACAAGAGAAGTTGAAATTATCTAGTGTAAAAGTTATTGTTTTTTATGCTATTTTCATTTAGTATAAATGAATGATTAGAATTTCTTATTTTCATTTAAATTCTAAAAAGTAATGAAAAACATGAAGGGTAGCATTTCCAGCCCTGAAAAATTCATTTATAGACACAGTATATTTAAGTCAACTTAGGTGACTCCAAGAAGCAATAGCATAATAACAATTACATTGCCGTGGCCACAAATAAGTAAATCTTCTAACTTTATGGTGAGTATTTATTTTTACTTGATTGGTTTTTACGAATGAATTGTGTGTTTGTTTTTCCTGAGTTGATATTTAGACTAATAAAAATACCCTAACCCTAATTTTAAATTAATATTCTCATTTTTCAAAAAAATATTATTAACTGAGCACTAGACCAGGTATTCCAGTATAATATTTGTATCAGATCTCTCAGTGACCTTGCTAAAGTCACATAACTATTTTGTCTCTGCGTATTCCTGAACTGCAAAGGTTGGACTGAATAACCTATAACATTCCATTTCGTAGTAGTGCCCATTATTCTGCGGAAAAGATATGTCAAAATGAGTCAGCATGTATATGATATAATTCCAAGGAAACACCCATTAGAATGTTGCTTCTGGGTAGCTTTTAAGTTAACAATGGATATAGGCAGTTTTGCACCCTTACACTGATAGGGATCTAACTTCATATAGGGAATTTGAGTTCAGCGAAGAAGATTTTTTTTTTTCATAAGTGATATAAGGCCACACTTATCCAATCTTAAATGTAAAGTCAGTGTGGCTAGATGATGTTATTTCTGATAGGAAATAAATTTAAACAAATAACTAAGAAATAGACACAAATACTTTCCCTAGAGATCCATTAATCAAAACATCTCACAACCAAACATCAGCATCAGGAGTGTTGGCTTCCCTGGAGGATGTATATAAATGTGGTGAGCTGTTGCACAATTTAGGCTACGTGAAAAGCCTTTTGGAAATAGACCCTAATTCTCCTAACACTCACACTTTTTTTTGTCCTAGAACCTAGACCAAAGACTATAAAAACTACATTAGCAAGAGAATAAACTCTATCATGGGCTTATCCTGATCCCCTAAACTGCAACTGAATTAGAATTCTATCCAGATGCCCTGTTCCATTAAAAAATCTTAAAAGGATTGGAAAAGAATGACATCCGAAGCTGTTTGCAATAGGTAAAATTGCCATCTGCCAATCTACCCAGTGTCTCCCCTTTGCTCACCCACAGGTTTTCCTTGGGACTCATTGCCCTCCTGCTCCCCATAGCTTCCTACTGACAATGGGCATTTTCTTTCCATGCATTCTCAATTTCCCCACAGCACTCCTGTGAGTGGAGAACTGTCAAGACTGGGAGTCCAGAAGCTATGCAAAGGATTCACTCTTGCTCCTCCGTTTGGGATTCATGGTTGATTTTCATCCATTCATGCAATTATGATAGTTGCTCTGCAACCTTCCCATCAGTTC
>PVKM010049407.1:0-10954 GCA_004027735.1 Carollia perspicillata
ACCATCGTGTCTGTGTTCAGATCACCCTACAGCAGTCTAGAGCGAGGTCACAATGCCTGCTTCATTCCTCACCTCACGTAGGCCTTGTATCATCTCACAGCATCGCAAGCAGAAGGGTGAGTACAGTACAATAAGATACTTAGGGAAAGAGAGAGACCACATTCACAGAACTTTTATTACAGCATATTATTATAATTATTCTGGCTTATTATACTGTAGTTGTTATGAATCTCTTACTGTAACTAATTGATAGGAAAAACCATAGTGTATAAAGGGTTCAGTACCATCTGCTGTTCCAGGCATCCACTGGGGGTCTTGGAACATATGCCCCACAGATGAAGGGAGGCTACTGTAATGACATGCATTCACCATTATAGTATCCCACAGAGGGGTGTCACTTCCCTTAAAAATCCTGTCACTGTAGGTTCACCAGTTGCAACAACTGGATTACACTGGTGGTGTGCACTGATGATGGAGGAGGTTCTGCGTGTATGGGAAGCAGGGCTTGGTGGAACTGTACTTTTGCTCAATTTTGCTGTGAACCTGAAACTGCTCTTAAAAAAATTAAATATATTTTTAAAAACTGACCTGGGGTAATGAATGAAGAAAATACAGCAAGAAAAAAATGCTTCCTTGTTGATAAAGTTTGCTGTGTGTAAGACATATTCAAAAGCTTTGATCCATAATGTACTTAATCCCAGTATTTCTATGAGGTCGCTCTTTTTATAATTGCAGATGAGGAAACAAAGTTAAGGAGGTTAAGTCATTTTTGCTGAGAGGACAATCATGTAGACTGGCTGTTCTACTTTCTAGGAAAACAGAAGACAGAAACTGAGGCACATTAAAATGTACAACAGTGTATTTGAGTTCATATCCATTTAAATCAGGCAGCACCAAATGGAAAAGGGTTAGGAGCACTCCACTGACAGAAGCTAGGAGCCAGACTTTTATAGGGCAGACGCAGAAGAAAAGCAAAGCAATTATTTGAATGGAGCTTAAACGATTGCTGTGTTTGGGAAAGTCCTCCTTGGCTGTTTGTGATTATCTGTTCTGAAGTTTATTTTCTAAAATTCAAGTGCAGCGACTCTGGCTTAGGTTGCAATTTGCTTCCATAGGCTCCCGAGGTATTGGAATCACCTCGATCCAATGGTCTCCTTGTCTAATACTTTAACAGACTCTACAGCAGTTAAATTTGGGGGCAGTAAATACAGCCCTACTGGTAAGAAGCATCTTGAAATGTTATATATTGACTGAAGAATCAAATTTACATGAAAGTTCAATAGCTGCAACAAAAATCACATTGTCTTTTCTGGATTCAGAATGCAATTTTCTTTTCATATGTAGTTTTCTTGAACTTGCGCTTATTATAGATCTGTGATGTAAGTACAGTAAGTCCTCATTGGTAGGTTCTTAGAAACTGCAACTTTAAGCGAAATGACATCAATTTTACACTAGGCTAATTGGTATAAACAAGAGTTACTTTTCTACAGCATATTTTTGGTCACAAAAACATCACCAAATTCAAAATAAAAACCCTAAACATTTCTAATATCAAACATTGACATAAATGTGAGCTATGCACACATTTAAGAAAGATGAATAAAAACAAGTAAGAGTGATTTTCCAACTCACTGATTTCAGCTTAGGGTCCCAAGTGGCACAGAGCGGGACTGCACCCGAGACAGGACACCTTTCCATGGCAGGGCACACCCACACTCACTGGGACTGGGGCAATGCGAACACACCAGTTCGCCTTCGGTGCACATCTTTGGGATGTGACAGGAAACCTAAGACCTGAGAGAAACACCACAGAGACGTGGGGAGAAGGTGCCAGCTCCACACACCCCACGGAGCAGTCGGAAATTGATTTTTTTCTCTTATCAGTGTTATAACTAAACAATATGGAAGAAGCCATGTTACTCGAGGAACACTGCACTGAAAAAGGGAGCTCTATACCAAGAGTGCCTATTTTAACTCTGGCCAGTGTGGCTCAGTTGGCTGGAGTATCCTCCCAGAACTGAAAGCTTTCTGTGTCAATTCCCGGTCAGGTCCTGTGCCTGCGCTGCAGGTTCTTTCCCCAGTCGCAGAGTGTGACCCTTGGTCCAGCTGCGTACAGTCCCGTTTGGGCTCCCATCCCAGGTCCAGGCATGTGGGGGAGCCAACCAATCGATGTTTCCATATCACATGGACATTTCTCTCCCTGTCTCCCTCTCTCCCTAAAAGCAATTTTAGAAAACGTCCACGGCTGAAGATAAAAATTAGAGTGCCTGTTTTATGCTAATATAAGTAAACATCCACTAATTGGTTTATATCATCCACATTTGACCCAAGCCAAATTTGAGCTAAGTGTTTTTTATTAAAAACTAATCACTGAAGAAGCTCAAGTCATTCCAATACGTATTATAAAGACTTTGTCATTTAGATAATGTCAACGTAAGTTAAGATCACAGCGAAGAGTAAGTAACCATAACAGCATCCAGAGGGAGTTGCAGCAGGTCCATTGGAAGGCAAAGGGAAAGGCTAGGTAGGGCCTAGCCTTTAATTAAAAGCAACTCTTTAATCAGTGGCAAAGATAAAGAAGAAATAGACAACGGAACAGAAAGAAAGAAGAAACAATGGCTGATTTTTCCTTTTGCTCTTAAAACTTTGATGGCATCTTCTGACCAGTCAAATAAATTCCAAAGTCCTTAGCATGTCTTGCTAGTTCTCTAGGAATCACTGATTCCTACACAGCATTGCCAGTCATGACTCGCTAGGTTTCAATTCACAAAAGTACTCAAATTCTCCAGACTTGTTCATTGCTTTCCAGCCTCGGTGCCTTTGCTCACGTCATTCCCTCATTTACAAAGGTCATTCTTTAAAATCTAATGCAAAGGCCAGTCCAGTTGAAAAGTTTTCCCAGATTTTATTTCATTCTCCAATTAAAATGTGTCTTTCTTTATTTTTCCTGTATTACAAATGCATTTTACACGTATGTGAGAGCACTTGTCACATTCTACCTAAGGCAGCAGTTGGTTGACGCTGTCCCACCACCTCCTTTGCAGGGCTGTAATCTGAGAGCAGAGACCACATTTTATTCACCTGTACTTCCCAGCATGCCTATGGCAATGCCTGCCACGTAAAAGAATTCTAGAAATATAAGCTCAGAGTTGGAAGAAAACTTAAAGATTAAATAATGATTGTTATAAGGCATCAAAAATGTTTATTGCAAGAATGATGGAACAAAGATTGAGAGGAAAGGCATGGAAAAGAATATTAGAAATGGCAATGGTAATAACACATATTTATTTAGAACTTATGTGCCACACAATTCCAAGCCCATTACATGTATTATCTTACTTAATTTTCACAACAGTTCAACAAGGCAGGTACCATTATCATTGTCATTCTAATGGAGAAGCAAACTGAGACACTGAGAGATTAAATGATTTGCCCAAAGCTGAGCAGTGAAGGAATGGCAGAGCCAGAACTGAAACCCAGCCAACTCGGTTCTACGTACACTGCTCAGTAAACTACAGTTCACCAAGGGGCAGTTCACACATACCGTAAGGGGGCCCTTCAGGAATGGCGGCTGTAATGTGTTTTTCATCCTTGCTAACCTTTGGATGCCCACACTAAGTACACTGGGTGTAATTATCTTCAGGTTAAAATCCTTACCCAAAATGGTAAACATTCGCATGATATTATAAAACATCCATATAACAGGACATTTTCAGAAAGCACATTTCTGTGACTTTCAATGCCCAAATCTCTATGAAAGTGACATTTGGTAACCAGCCCAAGCACTGTAGCCATAATAGAGGAAACTCAGTGAATTTAATCAAAAGCACGTATGCAGCTATCTGGGCCCTTCAGGAGCGTCTGCTAGAAAAACCTCACGCGGCCTTCATTTTCTCTCATCTAGCCCTACCATGGCCCTTGTGTTTTTGCTTAGTAATAATTGAAAGCCCGTTGCCCGTAGGAACAATTTTTTAAATACTAATTTTTTATGACTTTGATGCTAGGCAAATTTTTCAAATTTTCCCATTCCAATCAATGCTCCATACAATATTTATAAACTACCGAGGCTGATAGTTTATTATTTTTTAACCGAAATGAAATAACAGTATGTATTGATGGCATGAATATTCTCTGGGGTCACAACAAGGACAAGTTGTTAAGTCTATTTGACTTCAGGGCACATGTGGGTCACTTCAGGTTTCAGAGACTTCCTTAAATTCAGCCAGGTGTAATTGCAGGGCATATTTTAAAGTCAAGCATGAAAATGCCTTGGGAACTGGTATAAGAAGTGTTTTGACAGGGAAACACGGTGTGTCCTCAGTTCATTGTCAATCAAATACACACAATCACACACACAGACTTTGCTTTATCTCCCTGCCTCCCACTGTGTTGGGCCTTTTCAGGAGCACCTCTCATACTATAGTTGAAGTCAGTGATTTTTCTTTATTTTTTTCCTTTTTCTTTTTTTGTTTGTTTGCTTTTTTTTCATTTTAAGTCAGTGACTTTTAACCAGTGTGCCACAAGAATTTTTAAAGCATGCCAGTATTTGATTATTTAGTCAGAGGCACTGACTTCTTTTCCCTTAGATTGTCAAATAAAAAATGACAGCAGCCAGCATAGCAATAGTTGTCCGGTGTGAAAGAATCAAAATTATACCTATTTTTTGTCAGATCAGCAGAAAATATAGTTTTTAGTAATAGTTTATGTGTGCCATGAGATGAAAAAGGTTGGAAATCATGGTCTAAGTAAGGCTCCTACCTATGTTCCTCCTGTTTTTGTTTAGAGTCCCTTCTATCAGGTGGCCTCACAGTGGTCCCATTTCCTTGGAAAACCAGGTTTCTACCTGTCAATTCGTATTATAAATACCATGACTGACTTAGAGCTTGAAGCTCTACCCTTCCTGCATTTTAACAGGAGGAGGAAAACTACTCTGACAGGATTAGACCCTAATGCTTAAGGCTTTGGAATTTCAGGCAATATGAAGCAGAAAGCAGAAAAAATCTGGGGACATCTCATCCTTAGTAATAAACTGTACAGATGAGTACCTACCCCTCTGCTATTAAGCCAGTGTTGCTGCCAGTTTTTCATGAACCT
The DNA here is from genome assembly GCA_004027735.1 of Carollia perspicillata. Taxonomy (NCBI): domain Eukaryota; kingdom Metazoa; phylum Chordata; class Mammalia; order Chiroptera; family Phyllostomidae; genus Carollia; species Carollia perspicillata. The sequence continues at coordinate 5,095 of PVKM010049407.1, forward strand.
TGAGGGTCTTTCATGCCCTGTGTTCCTCTTGGGGAACTGGAAATATGGTGGAGCATTAGGAGATGTGGGGGGAGAACCATAAGACCTCGGGCGAAAGTTCAGTGTCTCTGCTTATCAGTAGCTTTAGCCTTAGTTTCCCCATCCTCGGGCACTGTGTGGTCAGTTGGTTGGTTCATTCAACCCATGTTTATAAAGTTCCAACCGTAAACCTAGAAGAGTTTTCAGCAAGTTTACACATGTAAATATTTACCATAATATCTGTGGCACTCAATAAATGCTAATAGTACTGTTGAAGATTTATAAAGTTATATGGAATTTGTTCTCTAAAGAAATTGTCCCACAGTTTACTTCTTGCTTGCATTTACTCTTCCTGGGTTTTCATTACTCTCTCCCACTAAGATGACAGGACTCCAGATGTTGCTTCTCTTTTCTCAATTTGCATAGCACCTTTGATGGCTCACTTTCAATTGGACTAATAGGCTCCAGTTGCAGACATTACTGATGAGAATGGTGCTACTTCTTGATAAATGAACTGCCAGCACGAGATGTCCTGCCATGACATGTAGATGAGTACAGGGGGAGTAGTATCATTCCCCAAATCACTCTTGGCTGCCAGGACTTGACTGATGGCAGCAGGCAGTCTCCTTGTTTCAGGGCACATGGCTTTGCCAGCCACGGATGGTCGTCAAACAATACACTCTAATATTATTCTACAGCTTGCTTTTGCAAAGAGATCCTTTCTAAAATAGATTGATTCATTTCCAAGCCACTGGCAAACATAATCACGTAGTGCAGACAGAATAATAGAATATTTTGGTAGTTCTCACATTTTCTGGGATGAAATTAGTAGAAAATAAAAGACTGTGTTTTGACTAAAGTTTGAGAATGAGAGCTTCCACAGTCAAAAGACAGATGCCACATGATTTTATTGTGAGATTTTTTATAAAGATTTTGAATGAATCTTTGATTAGCATTCACATGGGATTTTAAACATTATTGTCACCATAGAAGTTACAACTGTTAGACTTTGAGCATTTAACCTTTCAACTCCCCATCATGTTAATATGTCACAGATGATCCTTAATAAAGAGAATTGCCAGAAATGCACTTGATTTGAATGAAGTATAATAAGCTCAACAACCAGCGAAATTTGAAAAAAAATGAAAATAATACATTTGATTAAGTTCATTTTGTAGAACACGGACGATATTGTGGAGAGCAGTCAGAGTCAAACAAACAAACCAACAAAAAACTTCTTTCACTTTCCTTGTTGAATTTGGAAATTTCTTTTCTGAGGAAACTGTCTTTTCTGCAAAGCTTCCCTGACCATAATAAGATGCTGTTGTCCCTGGAAGGTCAACCTGTGTCCAGCCACACTGATCTTGCCTCAGTTCCTCCAACTCATTCAGTTTTTTCTCACTCCAGAGCCTTTCCATTTGCCATTCCCTTGATCTAGAACATTCTTAATGCCCTTATAGTGATCATCTCAGACATAGTATCCCCCCAACTTGGGTTTTCTTTCCTCACACTCTTACATTATCACTATTGTCCCCCTGCCTCTGTTGTAATGCTCTTCACACTTGCCATGATTGTGCAGTGTGGCTCTTCCCCATGGGCTACATTGTCCATGATGACTGAGACCAGGTCTTCTTTCTCTTTGTGCACCTAACACTCAACATGGGGCCAGTCACACTGTATGCACTCAAAGAACATTTGTTGAATGATGCACTTTTACAGGGTGGACTTGAACTGATACCAGGAGACTTGCTTTTAGAAACATGACATCTCAGGATTTTCACAGTCTCCTCCAAAGCACATTCCCTGTCTAGATCCGCAGGGACATAAATGTGGCCAGAAGGACGAAAGTGCAATCAAAAAGCCCACCTTTTGTACTGGGCTGTTTTCACATCAGTCACCAAGACTAGGAAGTTGTCCTTCATTAGGATACCTCATTTTTTAAAACAGATACTCTAGCCACTTATCATTTTCTACAGGGCTAAAGAAATACAAGAATTCATTCATAATTTGAAAGAAAAATAAACAAGTGCACAAAATAATGCTAAAAATACAGAAGTTTCGCATAGAAGTAAAGTAGACATTGAAGACAGATAGAAAATGAGCCGAGCATGCAAGTGGCACTGATTTCCATGGCTCAGACTGCATCCAGGTGCCTCTTCCCTGTGTGGCCAGACCACTGGGGAGGAGGAAAAACCTTCTACTTACGAAGGGGAAATGAAAATACACGAAGAACTTGCCCTACAAATTGAACTAGTGATACTGTCATTTCTATATATTACACAAGTCAGAATACTTAGAAACTGTTGTCCCAATGAACACACTGCCCTTTGCATTGTGACCATTACTGGCTATAATATCCAGGACACAATAACCTATGTTAGGGTAAGAAATAAAATCTGAAATCTTAATGGTTTTAATAGAAGTTTTTTACTTCCTTCTGCCACATGTCCCTTCCATCGTAGGATCTTGCCATCTTCTGGCTTAAACTTTAGTCAGAATTTCAGGGGAAGAAATCAACCCAGAAGTAAAACAGTTTACTTCTGCTTACATTGCCCTGGACAGAAATAATCACCTGGCGAATCTAACTGTAAGAGAAGATGAGAAACGAAGTAGAACATATGGATATGGATATTAACCATCTCTAACACAATACAGTTGGTCTTTCAAGCAATTCTGCATTTTGACACACAGGCTTGATGATTTAGCTAAAAGGATTATTTCCTTTACAATAATTGGATTTAGCCCAGACATTTTAAAATATACTCTCAGAAACACACAGCTTTGCATTTATATTATTTGACACTGTTTTGGACTACTTATTTATTTTTACATGCCCAGTACCTCAACTCTTAATAGCTTGAAAGTGCAAACATTTTTATCTCACAGTTTCTGTGGCTCAAGAATTTAGACGTGACACAGCTGTGTGCTTCTGGCTTAAGGTCTTTTATGAGCTGCCAGTCACAGTGTTGGCTGGGGCGAGGACACATCTGAAGGCTTGATCAGAGGAGGCCCTGCTCCTCAGCTCACTCACAGGGTTAGTGGCAGGATTCCCTCCTTCGGAATCTGGTGTCTGGACTGAGGGCCTAGGCTCCTCACTGGCTGTGGGCTGCAAGCCTCTGTCAGTTTCTGGCACAAGTGTCTGCACAGGGCTGCTCACAACATGGCCTCCAACTTCCCTCAGAGCAGGTGAGCAAGAAAGCAAGAGAAAACAGACGAAAATGGAAAACACCATCTTCTGTAACCTAATCTCGGAAGTGGCAGTCATATGTCTCACATTCTGTTAGAAGTGAATCACTAGATCCAGTCCGTGTTCAAGGGGAGGGGATTACACAAGTGTACACATCCTAGGAGGCAGGGATCACGCGGGGCCGCCTTCGAGGCTGCTCACCACTGATGTTCTGCTGGCTGTCAGATTTTGGGTTCTCCTATTTCAACTCTTTTATTGTGTTTCCTATTTTCTTTTCAAGTTTAGGCCAATAGGGTCACTTTAGTGCTGTGATTCAAATATGTTTTAAGACCTTGGGTTTGATTTTCTTCTCAGGTCATGACTTTGAACATGGCCTGTAGATGATATAGTGGAATCAATCTATGAAAACTGTTGAGGAACCAAGTTGTACAGTCCTCTAAAATGTGAGGAGTATAGCCTTCCTTCAGCTGTCTATGTTATGCTATGTTATGTTGTGTATACTGTTCTAGTTAATGTTGTAGGACTTGCTGGCTTCTTAAATTCCATCTGATTTGGCTCTGTCAGTTAAAATATCTTTGAATAACTGAAATGCCCTATTCGTAAAATAGAATGAAAGCATGACAGTTTGTTAGCAATGACAGTTCCAATCATAAAGAATATTGTTACCTGTATCAGGAGGTAGTTTGTTCTTAATAACAAGCAACCTCAAATTTTAAGTGGCATAAAGCTACTAAGATTTCTTTCCTGCTCTTGCTCCATGTCCTTCAGAGTTGAGAAAGCAGAACAAGGTGGGGAGGGAGGATTTGCTTGCTGTTATTACTGGGAAACTCAGGCTGATTGGGAAACACTGTCCAAATGTCAATCACCACGCCAGAGGAGGCAGAGCGCTCCAGAAAGTTTTAAACCATCAATTAAAGGTTTGGCCCAGAAATGCCAGGCTTCATTTCCAAAATTCTCAATTCATTGCCCAGAATTACTTACGTGGCTTCCCAACCACAAGGGGTCACAAAGTTCAGTTTTTCATGCGCTTAGAATGGGGAGAACCAGAAATGTTTGTAGGCAATGCTGATGACAACCATCACCCCGGCACTCATCACAGATCACTGTGAGGAAGTCTCTTGTCTTTATTTCCAAGTTACAGGTCAAATAATTCTATTAATGTATTCAAATTTGGGTTTTGGAATAATAACAAGTAACATCCTTTCTTAACGTTCTATATATTCTTGGAACTGCCATCCAAACTGCTTGGACCTGAAGGTCCCCAGATGTAGGTTTGATGAGGCCTGGACACGTTTGCCTTTGTTACCAATAATCTCAAACCGAGCATCGTCCATGTGTGTGCAAAGTCTGACAAACATGTCCTGGTTTGTTTTGTGCCCTTAATATCTGTATTAAGAAATCACTGTGCCCTGGCTGGTGTAGCTCAATGGATTGAGCTCAGGCCTGGGAACCAAAGGATGGCGGTTTGATTCCCAGTTAGGGCACATGCCTGGGTTGCAGGCCAGTTCCCAGCAGGGAACACACAAGAAGCAACCATACATTGATAGTTTTCTCCCTAACCCTTCCCTTCTAAAGATAAATAAATAAAATCTTTTTAAAAATTTAAGAAAAAAGAAATCACTGGTTTTTATACCCTCTTGAAATTCTAAAATATTATATAATATATAGATATTTGAGCTATATCAAATAAGACAAGGGCTAACCAGCTTAGAATTTCTTAAAAAATGTCTAGTTTCAATCTCTGAGAATTTTGACAATAATATATAGTTGTGTATAAAGTATAAAAATATGCTTTTTTGAGGGTGATCAATTTTATGAAGGTGATACAATTGGATAGTAACTAGACTACTTGTGGTAGAGAGACCTTTTACCTAACTTTTATCACAGTCAATTGTTAGAGTTGTTTCACTTTTTTACTAGTTACTGTTGTTAATCACTTACTTGCCTAATGTATAAATTAAACCTTATCATAGATATTACATACAGGAAAAACTATAGCATATAGAATTAGTACTATCTCCAGTTTTAGGCATCCCCTGGGGCATCTTGGAATGTTTCCACACTGATAAGGAAGATGATTGTATTAATCAACCTTAAGGAAAATTATCAGAGACTGAGAAAGCCAAAATTATTACTTTTTTCTGCTACCTAGACCAAAAAGTTTAGAGCTCAGACTTTACTATAGGCAAATCTAAAATCCAGAAGTTAGTCCTTATTACTTTATCTCCATAGTAGTGTATAAAGAGTGGTCTTCATTTTGGGAAACACGACAGCCAGCATTTTTGCAAAGGAGAAATACTCCCTCTTTTTTTAAAAAAGATTAAACTTTAAGTCTTGATATATCTCCTTAGATGTTTCAGCTCAAAGCTGTGAATGTCATCTGTATTCAAGTCTACTTAAATTCTTAAGTATTTCCTGAGCATCTGCTGTATGAAAGATGTATGCACTGGTAGGAATAGGTTATTAAGAGATGGAAGAGAGCTGATAGATTCCTAATGGCAACCGTATTTAGAGATGACATTTCATAATATCATAAACTCTCATAAGTGATCATTGTTTAATGGGCTTGATAGAAACCTTGTCATTCAGATGTGACCAATCCAAAATTTCTAGCAACTAAACCAGTTCTATTCTAAAGTTTATTTTTGAAATGTC
>PVKM010049408.1:0-10971 GCA_004027735.1 Carollia perspicillata
TCCCCAAATAACCAGCTCTCAAATTCATTGATCTTTTGTACTATTTTCATGACTCTATTTATTTTATTTCTGCTCCCATCTTTATTATTTCCATCCTTCTACTCACTTTGAACCTTTTTTGTTGTTCTTTTTCAAGTCCCTTTAAATGTGAAGTTAGATTGTTTATTTGAGCTCCCCCTGCTTTTTTCTTTGGTTAGGCCTATGAATTTCCCATTTCCTTCTTAGATTTGCTTTTCCCGTGTCTCAAGATTTTGGATTGTTGTGTCATTTTAATTTATTTCAAGGTATCTTTTCATTTCCTCCTTGATCTTATTGTTGAGTCATTCATCGTTTAATAACATGTTATTTAGCTTCCATGTCTTGATGTGTTTTTAGTATTCTTGTGATTGATTTCTAGTTTCATAGCTTTGTAGTTGGAGAAGATGCTTGATATGATTTTAATTTCCTTAAATTTATTAAGACTTGTTTTGTGTCCTAACATGTGGTCTATCCTACAAAATGTTCCAGTACAGTTCACAAGTATTTATATTCTGCTGCTTTAGGGTAAAATGCTCTGAAGATATCAATTAAATCCATTTGATTTAGTGTGTTGCTTAAGGCTGCTATTTCCTTGTTGATTTTCTGTCTGGAAGATCTATCTGTTAAAGTCAATAGAGTGTTAAAATCCCTGACTATGACTGTTTTTGTTGATCTCTCCCTTAATGTATGTTAAGATTTGCCCTACATGTTTAGATACTCTTATATCTCCTATTTTGGATACATAAATGTTTACTAGGGTTATATTCTTGTGTTGAATTGTTTCCCTTATGATTATGTAGTATCCTTCTTTGTTTGTTACTGTAACATTTGTTTTAAAGTCTATTTTGTCAGAATAAATATTGCTACCCCAGCTTTTTTTCCCCTTTTCATTGGGGTGACATATTTTTTTTTACATCTGTTTACTTTTAGTTTCTGTGTAGCCTTCAATCTGAGGTGGATCTATTGGAAGCAGCTTATGTATGGGTCTTGTTATCTTATTTAATCAGCTACCCTATGTGTTTTGGTTGGAGCATTTAATCCATTTATATTTAAGGTGATTATTGATAGATGTGTATTTAATGCCATTTTATTGTTAGATCTGTTTTCCTCTGTTTTTTTTTTTTCCTCTCTCTCTTTTTCTTCTTCTTAAAGCAAGCCCTCTAACATATATTGTAATACTGGCTTGGTGTTAACAAACTCCTTAGCTTTTTCTTGTCTGGGAAGCTCCTTATTTCTCCTTTGACTTTAAATGATAGACTTGCTGGGTAAAGTATCCTTCGTCCTTGCTTTTCATCACCTTGAATATTTCATGCCACTCCCTTCTGGCCTGAAATGTTTCTGATGAGTAATCAGATGACAGTCTAATTGGTGCTCCCTTGTATGTAACCACCTGCTTTTCTCTAGTGGCTTTTAGGATTTTCTCCTTGTTCTTAAGCTTTGCCATTTTAGTTATGATGTGTCTTGGTGTGAGCCTCTTTGGATCCAACTTGTTTGGGACTCTGCACTTCCTGGACTTGAGTATCTTTTTCCTTCACCAGATTAGGGAAGTTTTCAGTCATTATTTCTTCAAATAGGTTCTCAATCCCTTGCTCACTCTCTTCTCCTTTTGGTATTCCCATGATGAGGATGTTGTTACTCTTCATATTGTTCAAAATGTTTCTTAAGCTCTCATTTTTTATAATTCTTTTTTGTTTTTGCTACTCTCTTGGTAATTTTTTCTACCTTACCTTCCAAATCACTGATGTGATCCTCTGCCTCATCCAACCTACTATTTATTTTTCCAGTGTATTATTTGTTTCAGATTATTGCATTTTTTATTTCTGACTGGTCCTTTTTTATGGTTTCTATGTCTTTTTTTCATGATGTTGAATATCCTTAAAACCATTACTCTAAACTCTCTATCTGATAAATTGCTTGCCTCCATTTCATCTCGTTCTTCTGGAGAATTCTCTTGTTTTTTCACTTGGGGTGTGTTTCTTTGTCTTTCCATTTTGGCTGGTCCTTTCTATTTGTTTCTATGTATTAGGTAGATCTACAATGACTCCAGGGAAGACCTTTTCCAGATACTGCTTTTGATTGGCCCCAGTCAAGGTGTTCAGAGGTGTTCAGAGCTATCAGTGATCCACAGAATGTGACTTTCTCTCCTGGGACTGTCCGTGTGCAGAAAGAACCAGGTTGCACACTAAGGCTGCATTTTGCCAGCAGTAGTCCTGGGGGGTGTTAAGCTAAACTCTCAGAACTCCTAGGGATTCACCTTAGTTGTTTAACTTAATTAATGATACAGCCTTGAGCTGTACTCAGTAGCTAAGCTCCATAGTGGGGAGAGTAATCCTTGTGGGCAGGGCTATTGCTTCCCCTCTGGCTAATGCCACTTGGAGGAGGTTCTCAAACTTTGCACAGGGATCCTGGCAGCTGTTCCTTCAGTTCTGTCCCCAGAGCCACCAGCCCCCAACTTTCCTCATGCATCTCTAGTCCACTCTGCCCTCCCTCTGCTGGAGCCCAGGGTAAGTGTCTGCAAACAAAATTTTGTGCATTGGTCCTTTAAGAGGCTCTCCATGTCTCTAGCCATCTCTCCCTGGCACAGAAACTCTGCTGCTTTTCATAGCTGGATGTTATCTGGGTTCATTTTTCAGCTCTGGTGCTGTATACTGGAGAGCCCAGCTTGGAGTTTAGACCCCACATTTTTCAGAGGAAACCCCTTGGCCAGTGAAATACCCCTCTGGAACTTTAAATGCTGCCCATGGGAGCCCAACCAGCCCTCTCATGCTTCCTTTGCACTCCCTACCAGTCACATTATTGTGAAGTGGTTTCTCTCATATGTCCTTGGTTATAAGGCTTCTTTTCTGCTCTACCTAGTGTTTAGTTTGTTATTCAGGATGATTTCTCTACAATTTAGTTGTAATTCCAAAGTGGTCCTGGGAGGAGGTTAGTGTAGCTTCCACTTACTCCTCTGCCATCTTGGGTCCTCTCTACAAATTAGAATTGATAATGAAACCCATAGAGCTAAGATATTTAGGTTACTAATAATAGACTATAGCAGGGAAAAAACAATCTATCTTTATAGCCTGTTTATTTCCTAACTTATTAAATATTGAATATTATTTGAAATGTACTAACTTGACAACAAAGCACCTAAATTCACTCATTTGGGAAGTCTCAACTTAGTGAAGGCCTTCCAAGGGAGGTGAACTGTGACTCTCTGGATTGAATCTTCTCTATGTGCTCCCACAGCATGCTGAACATCCTTTAATACCACTCATATATCTCATTTTTGTAATTAGTCATTTTTCTTTATTTTTCCTGGTTGGCACTAAGAAACATTGAGTCAGGGACTATGTAATGCCTCTTTAGTCTAGGACATAGATGGCATACACTCTCTGCAACTTTAAACATTCCCTATGATTCTCTTCATCCCAGATTAGGCTTTTGAGAAAATAGGAACTTTAGGGAACAGTCAGAGAAGAAAGATGGTGTAAAAATGGCTACCTTTATGAGAGAAGGCTTCAGTGAAGCTATAAATTTTAAAACTCATTAGAAGAAATGAGGAGTAGAGTGGACGCTGAAGGCCTTTCTTGAGATGCTCTCTCAAATTGCAGATGAAGGGAACCCACTTTAAGACAATGAGCTGCTGTAGAGGCACAATTTTAGATTCAAAACTAATGAAAAGGCATTCCATCCTTTATAATTACTCTCCTCTTGAACGACCTTAAATGAAAAGCTTTGGTCCACAGCAAAACTTACTGAAATCTGCCCTCAAACTGCTCATCTCTCTGACATCTCTCAGCTACATAATGTGTACACTTCTATTCAGGGTCATGGGCTTTCTCTCACCCCCAGTTCTTTGGTCTTTAATTCTTTCCTCTTTAATTCTTTCCTCTTGGGGATAAGGCTCAGTTCATTCTTCTAAAGAAATAATAAACCTTTCTATAAACTTACCCCTTCTTTTTCCTTTAGGCAAAAGCCCTTGTATGGATGGTACTTTTTTGGGGGGTTGGCAAAGGAAGAAAGAAAGTCTTTCTTCCTCGCTGTTAATTTTTATATTGCTGGAGATTGAAGTATGTCTGTTTGTGTATTACTTCTGTTCCCTTGTTATAGTATCTTCCTGAACATCTGTTCTTTCTGCCATATCTATATTTCATCCAGATAATATCTGCTCTCTGATCATTTATCTGTCATGTATCTAAGAAGTGGGTAGTTAAGAATCAGGCAGGGATATTCTGTCATCTATAAATCCTTTCAATATTCTTTCTCCCTTGGTGCTCTCTTCTGAATTTCAGTGGCTCTGGCACATGGCTTGCAGCAGCTTGTCTATCCAGTTCCAGCAGAGAATGATCAGGCCCTTGAGATGAACTTGATTTATGCCTAAGCAGGCAACTTAGCTAAGCTGAAAAAAAAAAAAGTCCATGTGTCTAAACTTATACCCCCAATGAAGAACCCCAATCAATGCATCTGAGCTGAGGTAGGATTTCATTGTCCCATGGCATTGGGAAAGAGACATATCATGGGATGAGTTTACCTTGCTTTAGAAACTGCCACCAGAAATATCTCTGGACTCCTGCAGAATCTGAATATGATAGACTCTAGAAATCTGTATTCCTAGGCCTTGTAGTTTGCAAACACACTTTGTGGGCAGCACTGATGGGATCTATTGTTATGGGCAGTGGGTCTCTCTAGGTGGCCACAGAGCTTATTACTTTACAGATGGGTCACTCATGTTAAATAGTCTTTGGAATAGTAGATGGGCAGAATATAGAGGGTCAAACTGGACTGTTGGCCTTATGCTAGTAGTCTTGGATGAACAAGACTACCATCTGGGCCAGCATTGGCATTGAAACATAGTTCATCTGCCCTATGACAGATTCTCCCATTCAATTGGATTAGAAAAGTCAGAAATCCATGAATTTGTTGTTATTGTTGTTACAAGGTAAGGACCAGTCAGAGATTTGCCTCTATTCCCTCTCATCCTGCCTGCAGGGTTATTGTCAAGGGGTCCAAGTTTTTTAAGAAGTTGAATTTTCACTGAATTTACTACCTCATTGGGACCTGTGAATATTAAGCTGTATTCTTCATATAGTTCAGCGTCTTATTTGGAGACTGGCTTCTACAATGTTATAATACAGTGAATTAACTTCTCAGACATGGCTAAGAAGGCAGTTTTTTCCTCCAACAGTGGGCAGCCTAGCATAGCAATAATCTTATAGGCCTTGGAGTCAAGGTAGGCCTTGGTATTGATCTTGGTCTGTGCAACATTGCCCAAAATATCTTCATGTTAGTTGGTAGAAGCAAGTTTTGGTTTCCTCACTTAAAAATAGAGATACCAAAATTGGAAGATAATGGATATATAAACACCTAGGAGTTACCATTTGTTAGGAAGAATGCTAAGCCAGTGATTCTCTCTTCTCAGCCCTTGTCTTATGAATATCAAGGTCAAATTATTATTCAGTGAGCACAGGAAGTAACTCCCATTGACCAAATAGTTCACTGGTCAATGCCTAGTTACCTAAAACTGGTGTAAACAAGTTTCTAGTATGTCTTTCTTAATGAGATGCTATCTCAAGATCCTGTACAACAGTATCAGTTTACAGGATTGCTTTGACTGTCATCAATTTTCATTACTTTGAATGCCACTCCAGGTATTAAGTATACCATTTCATTACATACCTTCCCTGGTTAAAAGAGGGTACATTAGAAAATGACCAAGGCTAGAACATTCACTTCAAGAGATTTGAAACTTTCCTCCCCATAGAGGAATTGTCATCTGCTATCTCTACACATACCTTGACATTCTATTATATTGCTTTCTAACTTGCTAAAGAAAATTCAGTGTGGCTACACTGAGGTCTGGACCTTCTGTCCTTAACACAGTGGGCCAGTTGTGGGCTGGGAACAGTCTAGGCACCAGTGCTTGATTATCTTTCCAGGGGCCTGGCGGTAGGAATAACCCCAGACTGCCTGTGTTAGGGGAACCAGCTGGGCCATAACTTATTCCCTTGATTCCTCAGCTTCTATGCATGTTCTCACTAGGAGGCCAAGGAGTGATTTGTGAAGAACTACAGGAGGCTTTTTGACATAGTCTAGAATGGTGTGCTAGAGTGAAAGGGGCAGCCTCATTTTCTTTATTTGGTTAATGGTTATTCATTTAGTTTTTGGGTCTCATAAGAATGGCACCTGGGCATGGTCATCACCCTCAAACTTGGTCAGTGCGGCATTATTGGAGCTCAGAAAAGTCTTTTCCTGGTTTGTTACAGGGCTTCCATTATGTCAAAAAGAAATATTACAGCTTTATTGAGATATAGTTGACATATTTCCTACATATTTAATGTAGACAATAAGTTTTAACATATATACATACCTGTTATACTATTACACAATGTAAATAATGAACATATGCCTTATTGCCGAAAGTTTCCTTGTGCTTCTTTGTAGCTCCTCATTCCTCCTGCTTTACTTTGTTACTATATATTAGTTTTCATTTTCTAGAATGGAATCATACATTATGCACTCTTCTTTTAAAATGGGTTCTATCAATCAGCATAAGTACATTGAGATTCATCCATATTATTGAATCATAGTTTATTCTTTTATATTGCTAAGTTGTGCTCCCTGTATGGATATACCATAGTTTGTTTATCCATGTATCTGTTGATGGATATTTGGGTTGTTTCCAGATTTTGGCTACTACAAGTAAAGCTAATATTAATGTTTGTATATGAGATTTTGTCTGGACATATGCTTTCATTGATCTTGGATGAATAGCTGGGTATGGAATGGCTAGATTGTATAGTAAGTACATATTTAGCCTTTTTTAAAAAAACTGCCTAACAGTTTACCAGTGTGATTGTACAGTTTTCCCTTCCATGGGCGTGTATGAGAGTGAAAGCTGTTCCATACCCTCACCAACCTTGGTGTGGGCCTGGAGTGGAGGGCAAAAGTCAGCTGTACCAGCGCCCTTCCTGCTTGGGCTCAATTCCGGATGTATCATTTCAGTCTTATAAGGTTGGATAAGCTGAGCAATAACAACCCATTGTGACTTAATGGGCCAGCTATAATCTGTTTATAACAGACGAGACAAATGGTCAGTTGGTGGTCCAAGTGAAGTGTTCTATCTCTACCAAGCCCTGGTAACACCACCAGAAACTGTTTCTCAGAGGCCTATCATTCTGCGTTGCAGATGACATGGCCTTGCTTCAGAACCCCAAGGCCTTTTCATAAACTCTACAACAAAGCATTCTGACCATTGACATAATCACATCTGTTGGATCATCAGACTGAAGAGGTAAGGCTGCTTGCATTATAATTTGGACCTGTCAACAAGCACCTTTCTGCTCTAGGCCCCACTTCAAATTGGCGCCTCACTTATAGGCCAGACTAGTATCTCAGGTGAGGGGTTTCCTATCCCCAGAACCCAAAGAGGCTGAACGAGCATTGGACTTCCTTCTTTGTGACAAGGTCTGCTGGATGCAGCAATTTGTAGTTTATGGTGGGGATGTCCAGGCACACTCCTGGTCAGTAGACCTCTGAACATTTGATTAAAACGATGGATTTCTGAATCTTGGAATGGCTCCTTTCTTCCCTCAAGAGAACGTAGTTCTTCTCAAAGCCTTCGGGATACCAGCAAACTCTTCCACATCTTGCCTCATCAGCCTGTTTGCATGGCTGGCATGGACCCATGTGCTGCTCTGTACATGTTCACGTGGCCCAGATCTCTTATGACTAGATTATGACAGCAAGGAAGAGTTATCATAGTTTGTAAATGCATTTTCTTGTCCAAGCCATTTGAATGAAGTTTTTCCCAGGGCTGTTTTTAATGTTCTTTCCTGAATTAGGTGGAAAAAAAGATGCATTGGCCTAATCAATAGCTGCATATAATTTACTCATTAATCTGCTCTCTCAAAGATACTACCTCTAGCACAGCAGCTGCAGTTATGGTTTCTACTTGGCTGAGTTTGCAGTAATATGGTCATTTTCAGGATTCGTCCTTACTGTAATATAATGAGGCATCCCATAATCTACCACAGAAACTCAGGCATTTTAACTGTGCTCAGCATGGGTTATCATTTTCTCTTGGCTTCTAAATGCCTCCTGAGCAGTGAGTTTTCCCTATCTTCTCTGTGAGGGGAAGAAGGGTGTTAAATCTGATGTACCAAAGTCAATGAATTATTGCTTATCGGGTCTTATATCCCAGTCCTCTTGATCAAGAATTTCAAAATCTAGTCCTACAGATACTTCCCTGGCTGGCACATGCTGATGATTTACATTGTTCTTCTCGTTATACTCTGTCTCTCCCACACATCCAGATCCCTAGCTATGTTTCAATGGGATTACCCTCACTGTGCACCTGGGAAAGTTTCTGATGGGAGCTGTTGCCACCTTGTATGGGGGAAGACTGTGTAGTGCCTTCCCACAGAGTGGAGGTGGGTGGGGACTAGCTCTGGAAGCTCTGATGGTTTGAGGAAGTCCAAAGAACCATAATATACAGGGGACATCGACCCAAATATGCCTATCCCATATGAGATTTCTAGGTTCTTCCTAACCAGGGCTCTAACCTTAACATACCAGATCTGCCTTGGCTGAGCGTTCAGTCATCTTTGAAGCTCAGCAGCCCTCACTGTCAGATCTTCAGTCCGCTTTTGGCTGGGTCTACTCTTCCACTGCAAGAGGTAAGAGCTTCTTGAAAACTGTAAGAGAAAAAGCAAGTAACAAACAAAGAAAAAAGTAAAAAAGGTAGCAATACTGTACATGCAATATCACTTTCCCGTAGCTTCCACACTGACAGCAGATTATCTTTGTTCCATATGGGATCCTTGGCTTGTTGTCCTCTTATCTCAGAAAAAAGGAAGATATAAACTCAGAATTTGGGCATATTTACTGATCTTACACATTTACCACATCTGAGGAAAGTATTGGAGAAAATCTTTAAAACACTGAGCAGAAAGGGAGACCAACAGGGAGGGAGATGGAGGGAGGAAACAATGATGAATAATAAACCTTGAAATAGAAATAAATCTGAATGGACATCAGGCTATCTGGTAACACATAGCATAGATGCCAAATGAGGAAAAACTCTTAGGATAATTCCTATAAGCTATCATTAAAATTACTAAACTGTTTCAGCAAACTTGAGACATTGTCACACAGGGTTGGAGGAAGATGCCTGCAATGAAAAGATAAAGTAAAAGTATATAAAATTCTCAGGGGGAAAGGCAATCAAAAACAAAGGTGGGTGAAAGAATAGAAAGTATTCTGTGGGTCTTATCTTATTGTGACTGGGGTAACAACCATTTCCTTTACTAGGTTACTCTTATTTTCACAGTAGTTTGATTGTGAGGCTGAAGACGGGAATAGTGAGCTTTAATGGATTGGGTAAGTATATAATGAATAGCAAATTGATCAAATCAAAAAATAGTGAAAAAAGAATATAAAAATGACAGAAAGTGAGTTATTATTATACTAAGTTTACAGGACTTTTAAAAATAATATCGTTCAATTACAGTTGATATAAAGTATATTTATTTCATACATACAACTGTGGTTAGATATTTATATAATGTGCAAAGTGTTAAGTCTAGAACCCCGATAAATCTAGAACCCAATTGACACCACCCATAGTTATTATGATATTATTGACTATATTCCCTATGCTGTACTCTACATCCCTGTGACTTTTTATAACTGTGAATTTATACTTCTTTCTTCATCTTTTTCACCCATTCCCCAACCCCCTCCCACCCGGCAGCCATCAATTTGTTCTCTGTATCTTTTAGTTTGTTTCTGTTTTGTTTGTTTGCTTATTTTTTTTTAGATTCCTTACATAAGTGAAATTATGTGATACTTTTTTTCTGTTTGACTTATTTCACTGAACATAATAACCTCTAGGTCCATCTCTGTAGTTGCAAATGGCAAGATTCCGTTCTTTTTTACGGCTCACTAATATTCCATTGTATATACTACCTCTTCTTTATCCTTTTGTCTATTGATGGACACTTGGATTGCTTCAATATTTTGGCTATTATAAATAATGCTGCAGTGAACCTAGGGGTGCATATACTTTTTTTGAATTGGTATTTTGGGTTTCCTCAGATATATACCCATAAGTGGAATTGTTGGGTCATTCGGTAGTTCTATTTTTAATTTTTTGAGGAAACTAAATACTGTTTTCCATAGTCACTCACCAAGTTACAGTCCCACTAACAGTGCACTAGGGCTCCCTTCACATTATCACCAATCCCCGTTTGTGGATTTGTTGATGATAGCCATCAGACATGTGGGAGGTGCTATCTCATTGTGGTTTCAACTTGCATTTTTCTGATGATCAATGATGTTGAGCATCTTTTTATATGTCTGTTGGCCATCTATATGTCCTCTTAGAAGAAATGTCTATTTAGGTCCTCTGCCCATTTTTAAAATTTACTGGACTTTTTAAAAGATAGACTGTTGGGTTGACTTGAAAAAAATTATATACTTCCTACAAGAAATTCTTACACCAAAGTGGTACAAATTAAAAATAAAAGTGTGAGAAAAGAGATTCCTAGCATACAAATAAAAATAAGTCAGTGGTAGCAATATTAATTATAAAAGTGCCTAGGATAAAATGATATAGCATGATTCATGACATCATAAATCCATATTATAAAACATGTACATTTAAAGGAAACACTTATTAGAAATGGAAGATCTTGATATAAATGTATTTATAACACATGTAATTTATGTGTTACAATTTTCAAACTCAGTTTGGTTATATTTTTATTGTGTCTCATAATTAAACAGATATATTATAGAATACAGTATGGACATAACTGACTTGCTTTTTGTAATTATTCCAAGGGTATGACACAATGATGTCTATTACCTGAATACTTTCTCATAATTAAATCTATCATTTTCTTGGTCACA
Source organism: Carollia perspicillata (assembly GCA_004027735.1). Classification (NCBI taxonomy): domain Eukaryota; kingdom Metazoa; phylum Chordata; class Mammalia; order Chiroptera; family Phyllostomidae; genus Carollia; species Carollia perspicillata. The sequence goes on from PVKM010049408.1 coordinate 10,915, forward strand.
CACAGAGTTAGGAGCTAACCTAATAAGATTTTTCTTTGTCACCTTTTTAATTATCAG
>PVKM010049409.1:0-10953 GCA_004027735.1 Carollia perspicillata
TTACTTTCATTGTATTCTTCAGCATTACCCTTTCTTTTTGGTTCTTTATTTTATTTTTTATTTTAGTTGTTGGTCAAGTACAGTTTTCTGTCTTTTACTCCCATCCCACTCCACCCCCCCAGTGCTCCCCATGTCCCTCCCATTTCCACCCCCCTTAGTTTTTGTCCATGTGTCCTTTATATTTGTTCCTGTGACCCCTTCCTCTTTTTCCCCTAAAATTCCCTCCCCTCTCCCCTCTGGTTACTCTCAGCCTGTGTTCTATTTCAATGTCTTTGGTTATATTTGGCTTGCTTGTTTTGTTTGTTGCTTAGCTTCCTGTTAAAGGTGAGATCATATGGTATTTGTCTTTCACCATCTGGCTTATTTCACTTAGCATAATGCTTTCCAGTTCCATCCATGCTGTTGCAAAGGTAGGAGCTCGTTCTTTCTTTCCACTGTATAGAATTTCATTGTGTACATGTACCATAGTATTTTGATGCATTCATTTACTGATGGGCATCTAGGTTGCTTCCAACACTTGGCTATTGTAAATTGTGCTGCTATGAACATTGGGGTGCATAGGTTCTTTCGGATTGGTGTTTCAGGGTTCTTCAGACAAAATCCTAGCAGTGGAATTACTGAGTCAAAAGGCAGATATATTTTTAGTTTTCTGAGAAAATTCCATACTGTTTTCCATAGTGGTTGTGCCAGTTTGCAATCCTACCAACAGTGAACTAGGGTTCCCTTTTCTCTACAACCTCTCCAACACTTGTTGATTGTTTCTTTGTTTATGATGGCCATTCTGACTGGTGTGAAGTGGTATGTCATTGTGGTTTTAATTTGCATCTCTCTGATAGCTAGAGATATTGAGCATCTTTTCATATGTCTCCGGATACTCTGTATGTATTCCTTGGAGAAGTGTCTGTTCAAGTCCTTTGCCCACTTTTTAACTGGGTTGCTTATCTTCTAGAGTGGAGTTATGTAAGTTCTTTATATATTTTGGAGATTAAACCGTTTTCTGAGGTATCATTGGCAAATATGTTTTCCCATATAGTTGGTTCTCTTTTTATTTTAATGCTGTTTTCTTTAGTTGTGCAGAAGCTTTTTATTTTGATGAGATCCCATTTGTTTAGTCTTTCATTTATGTCTCTTGCTCTAGGGAATATAACAGTAAATAGGTTGCTGCATGAAATATCTGCGATTTTCCTGCCTATGTTCTCCTCTAGGACTTTAATGGTATCATGGCTGATATTTAAGTATTTTATCTACCTTAAATTTATTTTTGTGTATAGTGTAAGCTGGTGCTCGAGTTTCATTTTTTTGCACGTAGCTGTCCACTTCTCTCAACACCATTTATTGAAGAGACTATTTTTACTCCATTTTACGGTGTTGCCCCCTTTGTCGAATATTAACTGCCTGTAGTGACTTGGGTTTATTTCTGGGCTCTCTGTTCTGTTCCATTGGCCTATGTGCCTGTTTTGTGCCAGTACCAGGCTGTTTTGATTACAGTGGCCTGGTAATACAGTTTGGTATCAGGTATTGTGATCCCTCCTACTTCACTCTTCTTTCTCAAAATTGCAGCAGCTCTTTGGGGTTGTTTATGTTTCCATATAATTTTTGAAGTGTTTGTTCTATGTCTGTGAAATATGCCACTGGTACTTTAATAGGTATTGCATTGAATCTGTAAATTGCTTTGGGTAATATGGACATTTTGATGATGTTAATTCTTCCAATCCATGAACACAGTGTATGTTTCCATTTGTTTGTGTCTTCCTTGATTTCATTCTTCAGTGTTGTGTAGTTTTCTGCATACAGATCTTTTATCTCCTTGGTTAGGTTTATTTCTAGGTATTTTACTTTTCTTTTTGCTGTATCAAATCAGATTTTTTTCTTGATTTCTGCTTCTGCTGTTTTATTGTTCATATACAAAAATGCCTTTGATTTCTGGTTATTGACTTTGTATCCCACTGTTTCACTGAAGGCATTTATTAGGTCAAGCAGTTTTCTGGTGGAGTGTATAGGATTTTCTATGTACACTATCATGTCATCTGCAAACAATGACAGTTTTGTTTCCGCCTTTCCAATTTCGATGCCTTTTATTTTCTGTTTTTGTCTGATCACTCACTGTGGCTAAAACTTCCAATACTATATTGAATAGAAGTGGTGAAAGTGGACAACCTTGTCTTGTTCCTGATCTTAGTGGAAAAGCTTTTAGTTTTTGCCCATTGAGTATGATGTTGGCTGTAGGTCTCCCATTTATGGCCTTTATTATGTTGAGGAATGCTCCCTCTACTCCCACTTTGCTAAGTGTTTTTATCATAAATGGGTGCTGTACCTCATCAAATGCTTTTTCCGCATCTATTGATATGATCATGTGATTTTTGTCTTTGCTTTTGTTTATGTGATGTATTACATTTACTGATTTGGGAATATTGAACCATCCTTGCATCCCTGGGATGAATCCCACTTGGTCATGGTGTATGAACTTTTTAATGTATTGTTGGATGCGGTTTGCCAATATTTTGTTGAGGATTCAGTATCTATGTTCATCAGTGATATTGGCCTGAAGTTTTCTTTCTTTGTTGTGTCTTTATCTGGTTTTGAGATTAGGATGATGCTGGCTTCATAAAAGGAGTTTGGGAGTCTTCCATCACTTTGGATTTTTTGGAATAATCTGTGAAGGGTAGGGGTTAGTTCTTCCTTAAATGCTTTGTAGAATTCTTCTGTGAAATCATCTGGTCCAGGGATTTTGTGTGTCAGGAGTTTTTTATTACTTCTTCGATTTCATCTGCTGTTATGGATCTATTCGGGCTTCCTGCTTCTTCTTCATTTAGTTTTGGAAGATTATATTTTTCTAGAAATTTGTCCAGTTCACCTAGGTTTTCAAATTTCGTGGCTATGAGGAGCTATAAGCTCCTCATAGTAATTTCTTACAATTATTTGTGTTTCTGTGGTGTCAGTTGTAATCTCTCCTCTTTCATTTCTGATTGTGTTTATTTGGGTCCTCTCTCTCTCTTTTTTTCTTGATGAGCCTGCTTAAAGGCTTGTTGAGTTTGTTTACTTTTTCAAAAAATCAGCTCCTGGATTCATTGATCCTTAGGATTGTGCTTTTAATCTCTATGTCATTTAATTCTGCTCTGATCTTGGTTATTTCCTTCCTTCTACTAACTCTGGGCTGTCTTTGTTGTTGTTCCTCAAGTTCTTGCAGGTGTAGGGTTAGGTTGTTTGTTTGAAGTGTTTCTATCTTTTTTAGGTAGGCCTGTATTGCTATGAACTTCCCTTTCAGGACTGCCTTTGCTGTGTCCCATAAGTTTTGGGTTGTCATGAGTTCATTTTCATTTGTTTCCAGAAACTTTTTGATTTTTTCCCTAATTTCATTCTTGACCCATTCATTGTTTAGTATCATGCTATTCAATCTCCATGATTTTGAGTGTTTCGGGTTTTTTCCCTTGGGGTTAGTTTCTAATTTCAGTCCCTTGTGGTCAGAGAAAATGCTTGGTATGATTTCAATTTTCTTGAATTTGTTGAGGCTTTTTTTGTGTCCTATCATGTGGTCTATCTTTGAAAATGTTCCATGTGCATTTGAAAAGAATGTGTGTTTAGCTTCTTTGGGATGAAGGGCTCTATATACATCAGTTAAGTCCATTTCATCTAGGGTGTTTTCAATGCCTCAATATTTTTGTTGGTAGTTTGTTTGGAAGATCTGTTCATTTTTGAGAGTGGGGTGTTAAAATCTCCTAGTATAATTGTGTTACTATCAATATCTTTCTTGAAGTCCTCTAAGATTTTCTTTATATATTTGGGTGCTCCTATGTTGGGTGCATATATATTTACAATGTTTATGTCTTCTTGGTGGAGTCTTCCCTTGAATATTATGAAGTGACCTTCTGGGTCTCTCTTTATGGCTCTTTTTTTGAAGTCTATTTTGTCCAATATGAGTATTGCTACCGTGGCCTTTTTTTTTTCTTGTCCATTTGCTTGGAAAATTTGTTTCCAGCCCTTCACTTTAAGCCTGTGTAAGTCTTTTGTCCTGAGGTGGGTCTCTTGTAGGCAGCGTATGTGTGGGTCATGCTTTCTTATCCATTCAGCTATTCTATGTCTTTTGATTGGAGCATTTAATCCATTTACATTTAAGGTTATTATTGATAGATACTTATTCATTGTCATTCTTGTACCTATGTTCCTCTCTGTCTCTCTCTTTTCCTTCCTTTCCTTAGAGCAGTCCCTTTAGCATCTCTTGCAGTGCTGGATTGGTGGATGCATATTCTTTTAGACTTCTTTTGTCTTGTAAGCTCTTTATTTAGCTTTCTATCTTGATTGAAAGCCTTGCTGGGTAAAGAAGCCTAGGTTTCAGGCCTCTGGTTCTCATTACTTGGAATATTTCTTGCCATTCTCTTCTGGCTTGGAGCGTTTCCATTGAGAAGTCAGCTGCTAACGTTATCAGGGCTCCGTTGTATGTTACTTCCTGTTCTCCCTTGCTGCCTTTAAGATTCTCTCTTTGTCTTGGAATTTTGCCATTTTCATTATGATATGTCTTGAAGTGGGCCTCTTTGTGTTCCTCTTGAGTGGGACTCTCTGTATTTCCTGGATTTGTGTGACTTTTTCTCTCATCAAATTAAGGAAGTTTTTCATCATTACTTTTTCAAATACGTTTTCTATCCTTTGCTCTTCTTCTCCTTCTAGTATCCCTATTATACGGATATCATTACATGTCATATCGTCTTGCATTTCTCTTAATCCCTCTTCATTCTTTCTGAGCTTCTTCTCCTTTTCTTGCTCTTTCTGGGTGAAATTTTTACTTTGTCCTCCAGCTTGCTGATCCAATCTTCTGCTTCATCTATCCTGCTTTTGATTCCTTCTACTGTGTTCTTTCAGTTCAGAAATTGTATTCTTCATTTCCTCTTGGCCCTTGTTGATAGTTTCTGTTTCCTTTTTCATGTTGATATGGTTTGCAGTGGGTTCATTGTAGTTCCCCTGTAGTTTCTGGTAACCCATTGTGAGCTCATTGAACTTCCTGATAACCAGTTCTTTGAATTCAATATCTGATAGCTGACTTGCCTTCATTTCATTTAGCATTCTTTCTGAGGCTTCCTTTTTTCCTTTCATTAGGGTATTGTTTCTTTGTCTTCCCATTGTTTGTGAGAGTCTTCTTGTTAGGCTCAGATTTTGAAACTGATCTGTTCTGGCTCCCTGGGTTTATGGGGTAAACGTCTGTGGTAGAATACCTGTGCGATTCAGTGGGGCAGTCTCCTTCAGGTATCCTGGTGTTCACTGTTTCCACCTACTCTTTTTGTCATCAGTTGGAGGGGGAGACAAAATGGTTTAAGACAGCAGGAGAGTATTCTATGATATTTACTGTAGCAGCTAGTAGAGAAGAGATAGGAAATCCTTTGGCTATGTATAGTGTTAACCATGATCTTCAACCCAACCAGGCTCTTTTAAGAAAGGATGGAAAGAAGATAAGACTCTTGTTGGGGAGGGAAGTATTGTGACTTGGATCTAGAAAGCAGTGAGGTTGTGGGAGGTCAGATTGTGGGGTAAGGTGAGAGTAACGGATAGTAAATAGGTGTAGTGTGTGAGAGAATAGAGTTAACCACTACAGTAATAGAGTTTAGGAAACTGTGACATGGGCTATGATCCAGGAGGGGTGTTGTGAAGTACTTACAATTGTATGGAACAGCTATTATTTACAATAATATTAGAGGAACACTCATATGCCAGAATCTATGTGATCTGAATAACCTGAACAGGGGGTATAGGACTTTGAGTAGTGTGCTGATGGAACACAAGTCACGTGAAGGACAGTAAATTAGCAATACATTGTGGAAGAGAGAACAGGGGAAACCTGTCAAATGATACAGTATAACCAGCCAAGTAAAGAAGACTATACAGAAAGAAGAGGAATACAAAAATACTATTAAAATAAAAGATGTAAGAATAATAAAAAAATACAAATATGCAGTAACTTGTAGTTTCTCTGCAATAGCAAAGTGAAATTTGTCTCACTGTCTCAGCTATTGGGTTTCCCCCTCTTTGAGTCTACCTCTGGTCCTTTCACAGTTCCAGGCTTTTTATCTCATGTGTGGGTATTTTTTTTAAAAAAGGCAGGAAAAGGGAAAAAGAAGAGATAAAATTGGAAAGAAAGGAGGAAGTACTAGAACAAGAAAGAAGGAAAGAAGGAAAAGAAATTGAATAATAAAACAATAATAAAAATTTAAAAAATTAAAAATTACTTAAAAAAGAGCATTAAAAAAAAAACCACACACACACACTCACCTCTTGTTGGTTTCAAACTGGCCAAACCAGTTTTTCTGGTTTTGCTGGCTGCAGCAGGTTGAGGGGCGATTGGTGTTGTGTTTCTCACTTCTAGATGTGTACTCTGCCAGTCTTGCAAGCACTCTCCCAAGAGCTAGTCTGGCTCCTCTCCCCAATACCTTAGGTGGGGGAATCCAGATTTTCTTCAGAGTGCTTTTTCCCCAGGGGTTATCGCTGTAAGCTGGGGTGCGGGCACGAGTGCTCGATTAGACTGCCTCGGTCCCGCAGGTTTGGGTGCGAACACTTCCCAATGCTATGGGGGAACGCAGCGCCTTCTGTGGAACCTTGGGGTCTCTGCCCAGCTGGGTGGGAAGTTGGCAGAGCCACAGCAGAATCCGCAGTTTTACTCTTTGAGAGATTCCTCCTACTCAAGCCTGCCACCCTGTATAGTCCAATTCTCCAGCCGGACTGGTGACTATCAGGGTCAGTGCACATCACTACAGGACTCTCAACTCTCCCAAGCCAGCGACCACAGACTCCGCGGGTGATCACAGACCCTGTGTGTTTTGCCTCTTTGTCCTTATTCCCTTCTCTGTGAGTTCTAGCAACCAGGTCTCTCCTAGTGCTGCTCAAACCCTGCTAGGTCAGGGAGGGAGGGAGCGGTTGTCCAGGTTCTCTCCCGAGGACTCTGTGGCAGGCCCTCCACTTTCAAGGAGTATGTGGTAGACTCAGCACCAGTGCTGGGCACTGGGCCTGGGGCTGCAACTGCCCAGGTCCCCGCACTTGTCCCCAGGACCTTACTGTCCTAAAATATCCTTCTTACCATCTGGTTTTTCAGTGTCTGCTACAATTTTTGGACTCTTATTTTCAAATATGCTGGGGTACTGTTGGCTGTTTGCTCTGTTCCTCCATGGGTTGGCTAGGTTGTTCTCCTGTGTGTAGGGGGAAGTGGAATCCACTCCCTCCTACTCTGTCACCATCTTCCCTCTCCCTCTTTTTGGTTCTTTTTTGATGATAGCTATATCTTTGTTAAACTTGTCACTTTGTTCATGTATTGTTTTCCTGATATTGTTGAATTGTCTTTCTGTGTTTTCTTAGTAGCTCACTGCACTTCCTTAAAACAACTATTTCTGATTTATCATCAAGCAAATTACAAATCTTTATTTCTTTGGATCTGTTATTAGAAAATTATTATGTACCTTTGGTGGTGTCATGTTCTCTTGATTTTTCATGTTCCTTCAAGTCTTGTATTACTTTCTACACATTTGAATAAGCAGTTATATCCTCCAGTCTTTACTGACTGGCTTCAGAAGAGAAATACTTTTTGTGAACCCTGCTAGGCATTCTGAGGCTGTCTTAGACCTCTGTGGATACACCTTCTCTACACTTACTATTTTCTATTATGTAGGGATATTCTTATTATTGCATGCCTTCTCTCAGTGCTACAAAGCCATGCCAAGCATTGACAGGCTCCCATTTGTTTTCCCTAGGGTACTGCTGAATGCTTAAATTTGTGTGTTTCCTCCCAGTCTCACAGAGTTGGGCTGGCTTTCTGTGCATGCTCTCTAGCTATCTGCAAAAATTCACACTTGCTGTCTTCAGGATGATGCACAAGGAGCAAGTCATTGGGAGGGGTGTGGGTGAGACACATGAAATATTGTGGGTGCTTGTGGAATTGTTGCAGAGATTTTCAGGTGAGGTGTCCCAGTGGCTCATGGATGGGCTCCCTGATGGAGTCTGTAAAGTGGTTACAGAATGAACATCACTTTGATACCTTCTGATCTCTAGCTACTGTTCCAGCCCCTCCCTTAGGCATGCAGCTATCCTCAGTATTCTGGATGGGGCAGGAAAGAAGTGGGTTTCTTAGGCAGCATCCCACACAGCCAGGGAAACCAGCTGTTCACTCATATACTTTCAGTTCCCCTGTAGAAGAAATCAAGGGCCAAGGGGCTCTCTCGTCACTTAGTTGTGCCTCCTTAGGATAGGGGTGATTCAAGTAAAATAAAACTATTCTTCATAATCTCTTCGACATGTCCAATCTCAGGATTCTTTGCTCCAAAAATATGCTGAAACTTCATTGGGTACCAAGACTTCCACAAAGGTAAGTGTCATCTGTGGATGATTGTCAAAATCTGTGTTCTTTGGGAAGAAGATGCTAGAAAACTCCTATCTTGCCATCTAGATCACTCCCCATGGTCCATTTCTTGATCCAAGTGTGATTACATTGGTATGTTCAGTTTGTGAAAATCTATTATGTGTACAGTTATGATTTGTGCACTTTTCATCACTATCTTACATTTGAATATAATCTAAATTAATTTTGCCTCCAAAAGTGAAACTTAGGCACATTAAACACAATGCCCTCTGTCTAGGCTATCACATGAAGGCCATTGTCAGTCATTAATTTCTCAGCTAAAATTAACCTATTGATCACCACTGTTGTAACATACTCAATATCAAACATGAAATTATGGACATGGAATAGACTCTAAGTTGCTGTGGTAAGTGGGGGTTGGGGTGGAGCTCTGTTAATGATATTTCACAGGAAGTATCATTGCATCTCTTCATCCCTCCAATGGAATATTCATTTTTTGCTCAGATCCCATTAGAAAAGTACTTATCCCATTCCAAAGGAAATTTAACTATCCTTTCCTGCTCTATAACAGTGGGCTGGCTGACCACAGTCAGAAACCAAGCACTCAGATTAGAGGAAGGGCTACTGGGCTACTAAAGGGAAAAGTCAATATGCCCAGTCCTTGAAAGAACAGACTTCCTTAGATATCACCCACAAATGTTTGGGTCTACATAGCCTTTGAGCATGAGCTGAAATAAGTGAGCAAGCCAGACACACACAGCTTCTCAAGATAGGGATGGCACTTACACAGCACATGTGCCCCCAATCTCTCTCTGTCAAGCCCCTGGCAGACACTACTCATCAATCAAGGCCCTTTGAGAAGGCCTTCGCATTTCTTCTCAATGTCTCCCTGGGAAGCCTAGAAGAAGATTTAACAAAGTGAGTTCCTTGGGTTATGTAGGATGAGTGGAACAAGGATTTTAGTAATGAAGATCATTACTAAGAAGAGCAGTTGGGACTAGACAGCACAATGCACTGTTGATTACTCTGAATTTGATGTAAACATTTATTCCTGTATTAATTGAATAGTATTTATATATGTACTTTTTATTTCAGAGGGCAGATTGTCTTCTTTCTGTGGTCCTAATGTAAAGTGCCCCTTTGGACTACTTATTATATTTGCACTACAGACAATTGATAGGAATCTACACTAGTAACCAAGTGTACCCTTCCACCATAGTGGGGCCAAGCCAGGAGGGTAAGAAGCTGGAAACTTCTCCTGCTTCATAACTATATATAAGCTAGACCAGAGTCAAGGCCAGCTGACTCCTTAAGTGTAAAAGTATTGCCTTTCCTGAGCAGAGAACATGACCAAAGAATGGCTTGCCAATGAACAGAGCTGCTATGTTGCACATGGGGACATTTGCCTTTCCTGAAGCTGTACAACATGGTAGTTCTGCCCACAAGTGACTGCATCAAAACCCAGTGGAAAAGGCTTCCAATTGTCAGGTTGGGCAGGGCAGGACAAAGTGGTGGCCAAAGTGTAACCTGAAAAAGATGGCTGACGTCAAATCAGGGAACCGAAATGTCAGGCTTCGCCAAAATGTACATCTGCATAGCAACCTGAGCCTGAAGAGGACCACCGATAGCATATGGCCACCTGGTTCAAAAGGACCAATCCCCAGCTCCCATGAAGAGAACCATTCAAAATTTGCCACATAAAACCCACCATCTCCCCCACTTGGGCGCAACTTCCTCGGCCCCGCTCTGCAGACCTGAGAACTTCGCCTGGGTGCGCAAGCCCCAATAAAGCTCTATACTGCCTGATTTTGTGCTTCATTGCCATCTTCCTTGGCAGAGCCTAAGAAAACCTTTCATTTGGTGCTGAAACCCAGGAGGAGTTGTTGTCTGCTAAAGACTGCTCCTCTCCCTGCTCCCTGAGGAGGCCTCACAGCCACCCCACCAGTCCGCACTGAGAATCAGGGTAAGTGCCATTGCCCCCAAGTTTCTGGTCCCCAAACGCTGAATCTGGGCCCCTGTCTGCTGGGACAGACTGCTCTCACACCAAATGGCAGCGCTGTGTTGGGGTGACCCTCCCAGGAGAGGCTGCTCTCCCTCCACTGACAGGCTCTAGGCACCAGAGGAGACGTCCCTGGACCTAGATGCCTATTTTTACCTGACTGGATCAGCAGATTGGGTTGAGGGACGCCAATTCCCACCTGCTGCTCCTCGGGAGACCGCGAATGGGGGACAGGAGTCCAAACCGGACCCTAAGTCACCTCTAGGGTGTCTTCTGAAAAATTTGCCAGCAATTAATCCTGGCCTCAAGCGAAAACGGCTGATTTTTCTGTCTACTACGGCCTGGCCGTTATATCAGCTTGATAATCACAAAACCTGGCCTCCTGAAGGCACTTTCGATTTCGTTACCCTTACTGATCTACATAATTTCCAGTCCTGGATGGACTGGAAAATGGCCTGAGGTTCCCTACGTTCAGGGCTTTTGGGCCTTGCTCTCCTGCCCAGACCTTTGCATCCAGTGCTCCACCGCTCAAGTTCTCCTCACTGGAGGAAACGCTGAACCTGTCAGGCCTCCTAAGCCTACTGCCCCAGAGCCTTCCTCCTCCTTCTCTGATTGCCCTGAAGAC
>PVKM010049410.1:0-10954 GCA_004027735.1 Carollia perspicillata
GTGAGAGTCTAGAGTAAGGGAGAAAAACTGAAAGTCGAAACAGGCAATAGTTGACATAAATCTGACCATGCTGCGGGGAGAAAAGGCCACAATTACTAGTCAGAATTACAACCCATCTTTTGGAAAATGGTATGTTTAATTCTATGGCTGGAATACATTATCTTTGTTTTCTTATTCCTGTACCTTTGGACACTAAAAACAAATGACCAAACATTTTAAAATTTAGTGAGACAGAAAAAAAAAATAATCCTATTTGAGAAAGATGGTATCTAGTTTCCACGTTCATTCCCTGACTCTCAGGGGCTTTGATTCTCTGAATTGACTGAAATCACTGCCAGTAACATTTCTTGTGTTATGTAGGAGGAGATTTTAGATCAAGGCGGGCCCCCGTCCTCGATCCCACCAAAGACCTGTGATTGAGTTGGCGTGGGTTTCTATTTGGGGCTCAGAAATCACGGTTCTTCACTTCAGGTTGTTCTCCTTGTCCCCCAGAGCTGCAGTATCACCAGCCAAAAGTTCCCAGGATCACAGCCGAAAAGGCAGTGGTAGTTTTGTTGACAGACAAGGTGGGTCCCCAAGCTTGAAACTTCCACAGCAGGCAACTGGTCTGTTGGTGAAGGATGGGGCTTTATGTACTTAGTCTTTGCCTATTCCGGTGGTAATATAGTTAATATTTACAGTTCAGTCATGTCACTAATAGTTGAAAGGAAGAATCATAAACCTTGCAGTCGCTGGCTGAGTGCCTACAGCGCTGATCAGAAATGAGGGATGAGTGAAAGAATTAAGTGACCCAGTGCAGCCTCTGCACGCTAGTCCCTGATGAAGCTCTCAGCTGAAAGGAGAGTCCGTCTTTCGTGGAGCTGCTACATTTTCAGTGTTGGAATGGCTTTTCCTTTATGAAATCATGGGTAGTGGGTGGTTGTTTTCAATGTTTAACTTGTGGACAACTTAAAACAGTAGCACCTCCTGTTGGTTCCCAATTTTTTAAAATATTGTGGGGTCTTGAAATCCTAAAATTTATAAACTGGAGAAAAGGACTGTCCCCTAAAGTCAAGAGACTTGAATTCCATTCCACTGATTTCTTACCCTAGGCACACAAAACCTCCATCTGTCCTCTGTTTTTACAGCTGTTTTAGGCACTTTGACTGGGTGACCTGTTAAAATCCCTTCCAGCAAAGAATCCAGGAAACCTTAGGATTCATCATCAAACGCTGTCTGGTCTCAGGAGAAGTCAGCATTTACCTTAGGGTTTGGGTCTCCAAATTAAATAATAAATCTAATTCAACTCTAAAGCAATCTGTGATTTAATTTAATACTTCAGCATAATGCATTATTATAATTATTCCTTGCAACTTTTAAAATTTTTTAAAGATTTATGCATTTATTTATTTTTAGAGGGATGAGAAGAGAGGGAGAAAGAGAAGGAGAGAGACATTGATGTGTGAGAGACACATCGACTGGTTGCCTCTCACATACACCCTAATGGGGCCCTAGCCCACAACCCAAGCATGTGCCCTGATTGGGAATCAAACCAGTAACCCTTTGGTTCACAGGACGTCACTCAATCCACTAAGCCACACCAGCCAGGGCTCCTTGCGATTTTTTATGTGTATTATCAGATACAATCCTACAGTTTGGAATGTTAACACTATTTTCAGGCTTTATTTGGTTTCTCAATAAGGATCCATTTTTCAAAGGAGGAAATGGTTATGCCATTTAAAGGTTACAAATATTACACAAAATCAGTTCTTTTCTGTGGATGATCAACATACCACCACCAAGCCCCGCTCTACTCATAAGTGGTATTTGGAAATGTCTAGGGGGTAGTCTCAGTTGTGCAAAATAGTTCTGCACAATGAATAACTCTCCTACTCCGAAGGCCAGTGCACCCTCACTGAGAACCATGGATGGGTTTCATATTTGTGATAAAATGGTGGAGTAACAGCTGAACATAATTTGACTATTGCATTAATTGCACAAATACTGTGTATTGATATCATTATAAAATACTGAAGTTAAAGGGTAGTTTAGTTTAACATAATCTTTCCTGTGAATTGGAGCACTGTTCAGATGCAGTCTTTTGAGGCATTTTTTTTAGCTTAACATAATACAAAAGTGTATTTTCCCATGTTGCAATCAGTCCTGGATATATTTGGCTGATAGCTGGAAGAAATAAAATCTTTCTGCAGCCTTTAGTTGTTAAAATAGAACCAACCACCCACTCATTTTATTACATTCTGAGAAATGTTTTTGAATGACAGTCTAAGTATTTTAATTGGTCCCCTGCTGATTTATAACCCCTTGTTTTATGTTTCACATTTTATATCTCAAAATTACAAGTTACAGTGCCATTTATATACTGTGCCATTTAAACAGAGCAAACAGCATCAAAGAATGTGAGAGAGAGATCCATTCAGAAACAAAAGAAAGAAAGAAGGAAAGAAGGAAAAAAGAAAGAAAGACCCACTTCCAAACCCAAGGGTCATTCATTTGCACTGTCTCTCCATCTTTGGGCGCTGGTGCTTATTGTCCGTCTACCTGAATATCTCTATGTCTCTGCTGGCTTCATGTACGTCCTCTGTGTATCACCAACATCAGCTCTGTCACTCATCTCCTGGACTGCAACCCAGGCTTGCTCAGTTTTGTGTTCACCCCTCACACTTCTGTCCCCATGCAGTGCTTCAAGTACATTTATGCTGTTGCTCTTCACTTCTGTTTTCATAAAGTTACATGAAAATTTCCTTGGAATTCTACCCAATGGGCCATAGAAAGACCAAGCAAGGTACATAATCCTAGAGTTCTTCCTTCAACTGTGAGGTTCAAGTTCCAGTGAAGTTTGATCATTTTGTTTCCTATCACTAGTTCACTTACTCCAAACTTATTCACATCCACTTGTTGGTTTGTACCCAGATACAGGTTGGAGTGTCCGAACAGAAGAAAACTTTGTAATTAACTGTGTGTTTGTTTGCAGAGACCTTGGCAGTTCTCCTGTTTGAGCTTCTTCATCAAAGCTCCTACATTGTAGGAGCTTTAGCTTCATGTTGCATAGCTTTCTCCCTGGAAATCAGTGAGACATGTTGGGAAATTAAAATCATTTTTTAGTTTCTCTCAATGTGATACCTTTCTGCCCCTAAATATCTGATTTGTCTACTGAAGAGTGTTTTGATATTGGGTGGTGTCTTTTGTGCGGGTTGTTTCCTAGAAAAATTTTTGAAATGTTGAGCTACAAAATGAGTAGCAGTTTTTGCTGGTAGTCAACTTGATCTAATATTTTTTCCTGCATAATTATCACTAGAAGCAAACTCTGAATGACTGCTATATGAGTGTATTTCTTTATAAGACAAATAGAATTGAAGAAACTCAAGCTTCTGCCCTAAAATTACTTGTACTCTAAAGACACAGATCATTCAAGCAAAAAAGTCAAAATTCACCAAAACAACATCAATCTTTCCTTACCAATTCCTCTGTGATGTGTCTACATCTCATCTGTCTGTACTCACACTGCCTAGACTTTCTTGGTTTTGTAACTTTCCCTCTCACTTTTGCCCTATTGGTGTCAGTTTTTTATTATTTATATTAAGTATCAATTTCAGATGTTTTCTATATAATGATTTCTACCCATCTGCACTGATTATCATGTTTTTGCAACATTATTTGAAATTCTTTCATTTGTTTATATTGTGTACCGTCTGGTGCCCTTAGCAAGTAAGAACGAATTACTTACCTTTCTTCCACTGATGCAGAGGCAACTGTTGTGTCAGTTGCTTTTTGGCTGCCAGATCAAATCACAGAACCTCTCAGATCTCATCCTGGCACACAGAAGGCAATCGACAAAAAGAATGAATGAAACCGTCTCGATTTATTGTGTTATTCTATACTGTTGAAGATTCCTTTTTTTGTTTACTGTTCTTTTCCTCTGACTAGTGTATATAATTGTGTTTTTATTATAATGCACTGCACATTTTAAACGCTTTCTAAGTATAGATAATCAGAAGAAATAAAACAAGAAACACACAGAAAACAGTAATTTGGTAATAACTACTGTTAACACCTTGCCATGTATGATTCTACTCACTTCTTTATGTGTGCATATGTGTGAAGTGCATTTATTCCAAATAATAGTTTTATATGGCACAGAATATTTTTGACTTTTAAAAAATATATTGTAACTAATACACTGCAGACATACTTTACAAATATTTATTTATATTCACCTAGAGCATAATTTTAGAGGATGAATTGCATTATATCATATGTGTGTAATATTTTCACTCAGCCAATACCCTGGTGGACATTCTGGTTGTTTTCATTTATTTATTATTACAGATAGCACTGTAGTCAACTGAGTTAGTTATCTATTGCTGCCTGACAGATTACTCCCAATCTATTGATTTAAAAGAACACACATCAGTTTCTGTGGGTCAGGGATCTGGGTATGGGTTAGTTGAGTCCTCCACTTTGGGATCCCTTATAAACCTGCAGTTAAGGCGTTAGCTGGGTCTGGGTCTCATGTGACAGCTCAGTCAGGGACATAGCCACTTCCAAACTCATGTGACTGATGCAGAATTCACTTTTGTTGGATGGAGAGCCTCCATTCCTAGGTGGCTGGTGGCTGGGAGTGGCTCGCAGTGGCTCGCAGTCCCTTGCCATGGGGCCTCCCCGATATGCCAACCTGCTTCAGCAAAGCCAACTTTAGCAAGAGGAACTCTTCTTTACCTCGATATATTAAAAGAATATCCTCCTTTTACTGTACCACAGAGAGAGTCTGCCAGCAACGCAAAAGTCACAACCTTCCGTAGCCTAGTCAAAGACATGACAGTCCATCATCTTTGCCACATTCTGTTCTTTAGAAGCAAGTCACTGAACCAGCCCACACTCAAGAGGAGAATACCAGGAGGCAGAGATCACTGGGAATCATCTTATATGTGCCACCCACATTAACAACCTTATAGCTAAGCCTGGTGCACATTCCTACAAATTTTCAAACAATAAACCTGAGAAAAAGTGTTTCTCATTAGAGAGTATGCATACTTTTTTGCGGTATTTGACATCTCTCATGTGCAACTGCTTTGCAGAGTCGTTCTAGCTGGCACCCCACCATCAGTGGCCCTCCCAGAAGCCCCAAACAATTCTCTCCATGTGGCACTTTGTTGTGCTTTGATGTCTATTTCCCCCAAACAATGGCAACGTTCATTTTTATCTGTTCTTAGTGAAAACATTGCCTTACTTTCAGGACCATATACTTACTCAAAGTCAGCCAGGACTAGTTTTAGAATAGAGATCCTTGGGCTGTCTGCTTTAAAAATAGGTAAAAATGGGTAGTGCTAAGTATATTAGCTGCTTTTTAAAAGATTTCATTAATTTATTTCCAGAGAGAGGAAGAGAAATGTCAATGCGTGGTTTCCTCTTATGCACCCCCAGCTGGGTCCTGGTCTGCCACCCAGGCATGTGCCCTGACTGGGAATCAAACCGGCAACCCTTTGGTTTGGAGGCCAGCACTCAATTCACCGAGTCGCACTAGACAGGGCCGTATATTAGTTGTTTTTAAGTGGGTATTTTAAAATTCCTTAAGGGTGCTCAACATTATTTTTATCAGTTAAAGTGAGTTTGGCAACATGTAGAAACCTCACAAAGAATGTCTTAAACAAGTGAGTTTTTCTCCTCCATGTACTAAGAAATCCTAAGGAAACCACTTCGTAGCTTACACAGTAGCTCAGGATGTCACAGGAGCCCTGTGCTCCACCTTCCACACAGGGAGCAGTCACCCTCCTAGACTAAGATCCTGTATGGAGCCTCTGATGTCACAGTCTTCTCAGGGCAGGGATAAGATGAAGAGAAAAAAGCGAAAAGTGAAGAGTGCAATTTGCCTTTCAAAGAACTTTCCCTGACTTCCCCATCCTGTGCCGTCCAGGTACATCTGGGACAGAATCGTCACCTGGCCATTTCTAGTTTCTTATCTGGGAACACTGCCATCCCAAATCCAGCAGACATTCCGGTGGGAAAGAAAGAGAGACTGGGTATATAGAATTGGCAGCTGGTACTGGGGCCTTTCTGTTTCATTGATTTTTTTTCCCTTCATGACTTGTTAAAAGTTGTGAATTTCATGGCCAAAAAAGTTGGGTTATAAACTCAAGACTGACATTTGCTAGATTTTTATGATGATGATTTTGCTTCAGCTGAATGAATTTTTACTCTATTGGGTTTTTTTTTTCCGGGTATGTTTATAGAGGTATTCAGCTACTTTCATTGTTCCAACACTTTTTAAAAATCATGTTACTGCATTTGGAAAGCATTCTGATTATTCTCACGCATGGGGTTTTAATGAGAAAAATAAAATGTGTCATAAATTTATGCTGCCTGGTGTTTTGATTTTGAAATTTGAAAATAGACTTGAATTCTTGCGAATATGGGACAATAAGAACCTGATGAGTCGCTATGGCTACAAGATGGCAAAGAAGTTGTTTCCCTTCTCATCAGAGCACTTTTAAATGGAAAATTTATTGTAATTAAGATTTGATACAATATAATTTTTAAGACATTAATTCCTAGAAGGAGGAGGAGGAGGAGGAAACTCCTTTACAATTGTTTCTTTTCTCTTCACAAGACACTGGTGGTACTTGTTAGTCATTTTCAGTCCCCAGCTCCATTGTGAACTACAGACCCTAAAGAAGGGTGGAAGGGAGGGAGACTGGGCTGTGATGTTGTCGCCAGAAAATGCACTGGGCAGGGGTAAACATGAGGCAATGAAAACTTACCTTGCTGCCCCCCCCAAAAAAGATAGAAAATAAGATAAAACAGCCATTCTTGTTGACTCCGTTGAAATAGTTTTTTCCATTTAGGTTTCCGATGATTTCACTGTGTGTAGTTTAGACGGATATGGTGCCCCTTCCACATGACACTGTGGTTGTAATTGTTGCAAGCTTCACTTAGCTCTTCCGTCTCCTAACTCTCATGAGGTTGGCGTTATTCTTCTGAGTGGGACCGTCAGGGCTCCTGGTGACATTCATTGTGACACGATTAGACCTTTATCACTTATTGAAGGAGAATGAAGGTGTCTATGTACAGGCATGGATACACATGTGTGTGTGCCCCATATGTGTAACTTCTGAAGTAAAAGAAAGGTAAAGAGAAGATCTGGCAGCCTTTCTCAAAAAGGTGTGCAGATAGTCTGATTTCTTTGGATGCTGGCCCAGAAGCTTCTTGTCAGCTGAAGGAGCATACAGCATACATACAGCAGCCGTAAAATCGTGCTTGAAGTCTTTTCTCTGCTCAAGGTTACTGCAGTGGTTCAAATATTTGCTGTAATCTTGGCAATTGAAGTGTACACTCTCACACTTATTCAGTAAAAACAAGCCTTCTGTTCTTTAGTATGTTTTACTCCCATATTTCACAGCTAAAGGGGACTTACTAAAAATTTGTTCTTTTGTATAACAATAATCAGCAGTCTCATTTATTCATTTCTTGATAATAAATCCCAATCTTTGGGGCTATAAGCACATGAGTTTGGATGATGAGACTGTTTTTTAAAAAGCAGCTTTTCTTACATGTTAGACTTGTTGCCCAAGGAGGCATGGCTATGAGGGAGCCCAGTCTACAACCCAGTACGGGACTCTCCATCGTGGCCACAGTGACAGCTGATGGGGACCCAGGCCCTGAGCACACCTATGTATACAGAGTTTATGACTTTTCAAAACCAGCCCATTCCCTTTCAAAATAAAGTTCTGATTTTTGCATATCTATTCTTCACGTTAACTTCACATGACTTACGTGGCTGGTTCTGGTTCTGACCTGTCGAGCAACCCGAGCCGTCTCTCTTCTATGTGACAGTCACTAAAATACTTGAATGCAAGTATTATATCCTTTTTATGTATTTTCTTCCACAGACTAGGTGTTTGAAGCAAGATCACCTACAGGTCTGCTCTCTAGGAGTCCAAATATGTAGACTGTATACATCTGTGGCTTTGACACATTATGCTTTCATTGTATAGTTTACCTTCCAAAATGTGACACTTCTCTCATTTTCAAATATTTATAAGTACTTTCTCAAAAGCACTGCTGACAACTCGAGCTCCTTCAGATATTCTCAGTAAGGTAAATTTTTCTGTCTCTCTCTCTTACCTTGTTTCTTCTCCTCTTCACACAGGATTACTAAAGACCTTTCCTGTGTTTTGTCCTAACGTTCCTTTTAAAACCTGCAGCCCAGAACTGCTAAGGACACCACATGTCATCTGATTATTCAGAGTACAGTGGACCCTTATATTCATCTGGGCATCATGATTGCATTAATGCAGCCAAAAATTATGTTAAATACTTTAGCAGCCATCTCGCCAGCCTTGAGATTCTAGTTAAAAGCATCCCTGAGGCCACTCAGAAAGTCTGCTCCGCCTTGTACTTACGTAATCAAATCTCTGTGACTGTAAATGCAGACAATTACATTCGTCCTGGTTAAACCTCATCTTGTTATTTGGTCCCATATTTCCAGCTTATTGAGATCTTACTGACCCTTGCTCTGTCATGGATTTCTGCGATGTGTACTTGCTTGTGTCTATGACCCCTGTATAGGAAGCTTGCAAATAACTCTTTCCCAGCTGGGCCAAGGCAAAGCCAGAGGTACAGAGAGGAGGCACCGGTGGGGGTTGCCTGGGAAGGGAAAAATCAACTTGCCTTCTCTAAAAGAATAGCAATTCTTTCATGTTTGTGGTAGCAGGCCCAAATCCAGCACTGTGAAATGTACTGAAAGTCACTTGTTCCTAACTGCATTTAACAAATCGTAGTTTATGAAGGACGTACAAACCGGAGTGAATCTGAGACTTTCTCTATCATCTCCTCCTCCCACCCTTTGCATGCTCTGAGACATTCTGCAATGGGAGAAATAGCGGCAGAATAAAAGTAGTGGAGACCAGGCTTTGTCATGAGGCCACAGTCTGTACACTGGGGCTGTCCATCACTACTCCAGCCCAGTCGCCCTCAGTCTGTGTTGAAGTTGACCTCACACCTGCAGACTGTGTTCCCCAAGTGACAGCCTGTCAGAAGCACAGTTGCACTAGGAGCTGCTACTTCAGAAGAAGCTGCCGCACCTGGCGCCTCACAGTCCCTGACTCCTCCCTCCCGCTGCTTCACGATATGCCACTGGCTTGAAAAGTCTCAGTGGCAGCGTTTCAAGTAGCAGTTTGCAGACTGCGGCATGTTCAAGCCAGGGCTGGGAAACAAGATGGCCCCTGGACCAAAGCTGGCTTGCCACCTGTTATTGTACATTCTTAAATAGTTGAAGGGAAAAAATGTTTTTAAAGAATAATATTTCATGACACATGAAAATTATATAAAATTCAAATTTCAGGATGCACAATAAAATTTTACTGGACTGAATTTCTGAGCCCACCCCTGGCCATTGGAATAGAAATCTGGAGGTAAAGTCCAAGAATGTGCATTTTCATCTCTTTATGGTTCACACCTAGACAAACAATCTACGATGATGAACTCAGGACATAAAAATAGAAAATTATGCTGCTTTGCTTCTTCTGCCCAATGTGTTGTCTTTTTAGCCTGTATGCCGTGATTTTCCCACAAACTATATAAATTACACTGATCAGTTTCCAAGCACTTGTCCAAATCAGCTCTCTTTCAAACTTTTTTATTGGGTAGTATGAATGCCATGTTACTTTCCTAGGGCTGCCACAATAAATTAGCACAGACTGGACCTTGTGGGACCTTTGGTCTTGTCCGAAATGTCCATGGAGACATTTGGTCCAAAACTCATGAATTACAATTAAAATAACATGAATAAAATTTTAATGAAGTTAAATGTTCATAATATTTAATGAATTATGGACCAAATATCTCCATATGTGTTTTAGATGAGATCAAACGTTCATTAATCCAAATGAGGTGACTTAGAGCAGCAGACATTTGTTCTGCCGCAGTTCTATAATTCCAGGACGCAGCAGGGCCCTGGTCCCTCTGGAGGGTCCCCGGGGGAGAGTCCACTCCTTGCCTCTGGCGGGGTCTCGTGGCTGTTGGCGTTTTTTGACTGGTGGCCTCACCCCTTCAGTCCCTCCTTCCTGGCCACTTTATTTGCTCTTCTCTGTGTCTTCTCTCCTTCTGTGTCAAATCTGCCTCTCCCTGACTCCAGTAAGGACTCTCGTCATTGGATTTAGGGCCCACACCCATAATCCATGATGATCTCATCTCAAGAGCCTTAATTTAATTGCATCTGCGGAGACCTTTTCCCAAATAAGATCGCACTTACAGTTTCAAGGATTAGGCCATGGGCCCATCTGTGGGGAGGCCACTGTTTGTTAAGCAGATGCCTTTGTTCTCTCTCGCTCCAGCAACCGTTCAGCTTCCAGTCTCGAAGATTCTGTCCCCTGCCTTCCGGTCCTACTGGTACCACTCTGGGGGAAAGAGCGAGAGAGAATCAGTGTGAAGGGTATACAGGTGTTCAGCTTCTCTGTCGATTTGATATTGCTCAAAATAAAACGTTTGGGGGAAGGGGAATAACAAACATGGGAAAGAATAATAGTGAAAAATTTAAAAATTAGTAATGAGGGCTGCCAGCCCTGCCATTGCCAGGAGTTATTGGACACTCAGTCACTGGATGTGTGCTGTGTTCTGTGTGATGACAGCTGTGAGAACGGCTGTGGGTGCAGGACTACGTAGCCTCGGTGGCTGGACAGACGGTCCAAGGACCTGGCATGACTAAGAATTTCTCACACGGTAACTCAGTAGGGAAGGGCAGAAGTATTTATATCACAGTGGGATAGATTCTCAGCAATTTTGAAAAAAGTGAACATCGACTTTGCCCTTCCTCTCAAATACTCAGCTACGTTATATTGGATAGAAAGTAAAAAATATAAATAGATATAAAAGAAAAATAGAGTTATAGCAAATGACATTCTAATATGAGAATAAACTGATCAAATCACAAAGAAGAGAATCAGACCTTTTAACTATAAAA
>PVKM010049411.1:0-10957 GCA_004027735.1 Carollia perspicillata
CAAATTTAAAAACAAAAACAACCAAAACTGTCAGAAAATCAAACTACATGGAACTCTGACAAACAAGGAGTTAAAGCAACATTCATCCAACAGCCAAATCATGCTCAACGTGCCTGAGCTCATCTTATCTGGGAAGACACATTCATCCAGACCAGTAGGAGGGATGGAGATGGGCAGCTAGGTGGAGAGGATGCACCATGATGCAAAGGACCATGTGGGTGAAGTGGGGCTGGCTGACTGGGAAACTAAAGACTCATAACCTCTGGCTGTAAAATCCTGTGGGGGTTGTTAAGGTGGGAGAAACCCTCAGTCTCATAGGACAGTCCATTGGAGTGGCCCATGGTATCCTAGAACGTCCACAAATCCACCCATGTGGGAATCAGCACCTGATAAGGTACAATCCACTTATGAGAAGCAAGGAAAGTGGTGGAAAGTGGGGCAAGAGAGCGGAGCAAGTGGCATTATTCCCTCTCTGACCCCTTCCCCACATACAACTCCACAACAGCATCAAAGAGGGTTCCTTGGCTCTAGTGAATACCTAAGGCTCTGCCTTTTACATTTAAGGATGTAACAGGTGCGCTGAGACAAAGAATTATGGCTCAAATGAAAAAAAAAAGATAAAGCTCCAGAAAAAGAATGAAACAACAGGGAGATAGACAACCTATCAGATGCAGAGTTCAAAACACTGGTAATCAGGATGCTCACAGAATTTATTGAGTTTGGTTGCAAAACGAAGGTAGAAATGAAGGCTATGCAAAGCGAAATAAAGGAAAATATACAGGGAACCATCAGTGAAGGGATGGAAACCAGGACTTGAGCCAACAATTTGGAACAAAAGGAAGAAATAAGCATCCAACCAGAACAGAATGAAGAAACAAGAATTCAAAAAAATGAGGAGAGGTTTGGAACCTCTGGGACAATTTAAGTGCTCCAACATCTGAATCATAGGGGTGCCAAAAGGAGAAGAGAAAGAGCAAGAAATTGAAAACTTATTTGAAAAAAAATGATGAAGGAGAACTTCCCTAATCTGACAAAGGAAATAAACTTCCAGGAAGTCCAGGAAGCTCATAGAGTTCCATAGAAATTAGACCCAAAGAGGCACACACTAAGGTACATCATAATATCATTATCCAAGGTTAAAGATAAGGAAAGAAACTTAAAAGAAGCAAAAGGAAAGCAGAAAGTTACCTACAAAGGAGTTCCCATAAGACTATCAGCTGATTTCCCAAACGAAACCTTGCAGGCAAGAAAGGGCTGGAAAGAAGTATTCAAAGTCATGAAAGGCAAGGACCTACATCCAAGATTACTCTATCCAGCAAAGCTATCCTTTAGAATGGAAGGGCAGATAAAGTGCTTTCTAGATAAGGTCAAGTTAAAGGAGATCATCATCACTAAGCCCTTATTATATGAAATGTTGAAGGGACTTATCTAAGAAATAGAAAAAGATAAAAATCTATGAACAGTAAAATGACAACAAACTTACAACTATCCATAACTGAACCTAAAAAACAAAAACAAAAACTAATCAAAGAACTAGAACAGACACAGAATCACAGAAATAGAGATCACATGGAGGGTTATCAGTGGAGAGGGGAAGGGGGATAATGGGGGAAAAAGTACACGGAATAAGAAGAAAAATTGGTAGGCATAAAATATACAGGGGGAGGTTAAGAATAGTATAGGAAATAGAGAAGCCAAAGAACTTATATGTACAACTCATGGACATGAACTAAGTGGGGAGTGAAATGCTTGAGGGTGGGGGGAGGTGCAGGGAGGAGAGGGAGAAAGGGGAGAAAAATTAGGACAAGTGTAATGGCATAATCAATAAAATATGATTAAAATTTTAAAAATACAGTTGGCATACAATCCAGCAATTCCATTTGTGGGTATTTATCTGGAGAAAACAAAAGCATTATTTTGAAATGATATACCCACCCTATGTTCATTGCAGCATCACCAATAATAGTCAAGATGTGGAAGTAATCTAGAAGACCATCAATGTGTGTGTGTGTATATATATATACACAGACACAGACACACACACACACACACAATCTGTCCAGAAAAAGATTCAACCATTGTTAATATAACAAGAAATGTTTGCATAACATCTATATAACCTGGTAGTCAAGAAGAGTGGATTGGAATGCCATGTGTGAACAATGACAACTTCACTGTACTAGTCAGTGGGGGCAATAGATGTTGTTGAGTGAGCATGTGTACTAGGTAGCCATCGCATTCCAAATGACTGAGTGATTAGAGAAATGAATCTGCATTAAATTTTGTGTTAAACTTGAACATTCTTCTGCAGAAACTATTCAGGTGATTTGGAAGGCCATAGCTATGGGCAACTGGTGATTAGGAGCTTCATCACAACAACATGCCTACTTATGCATCATGCCTTGTGCAGTTTTTTGGTGAAACATGAAATCACCTAGGCAACTCAGTCCTCCTACAGATTTGGTACCTTGTGACTTTTGGATTTTTCCAAAACTAAAATCACCTTTGAAAGAGAAGAGAATTTAGACTGTTGATGAGATTCAGGAAAATACAACAGGGAAGCTGATGGCAATTGGGAGAACTGTGTGAGGTCCCAAGTTGCCTACTTTGAAAGGGACAGAAGTCATCATTGTTTTATGTACAATATTTCTTGTACCTTGTATCTTCTTTAATAAATGTCTCTGTTTTCCATATTACATGGCTGGATACCTTCCTGACATACCTCATGTATGTTGTATGTATACGCACACAAAATAGAATATTATTCAGTAATACAAAGAATGACATCTTGCCCTGGTCCGTGTGGCTTGGTTAGAACGTTGTCCTCATACTGAAAGGTTACGGGTTTGATCCCCAGTCCAGGCATGTACCAGAGGCAACCAAATGATGTTTCTCTCTCACATCAACATTTTTCTCTCTCCCTTCCTCTCTCTAAAAGCAATGAAAAAATGGCCTCAGCTGAAGATTAAAAAAAAAAAAAATGAAAATCTTGCCATTTGCAAAACATGATGGACCTAGAAGGTTATTTGCTAAGTGAAAGAAGACAGAGAAAAATAAATATTTTATGCTTTCATTTATATGAGGAATCTAAAAGAACAAATAAATAAACAATACAAAGGAGAAACAATCCCATAGATACAGAAAACCAGTTAATTGTTGTCAAAGGGGTGGTGGGTGAGAGAATAGGAATAAAAAAGATTTTAAATATAGACTATAGAATTGAATGAGTGCCAAATATTAGCTCATCTGGGATGATCACAAGTCTTGCTTCAGCCATGGATGAAACAAGAGAGACTTAATGCAACCAACAGGAATAGATTTGGAATGGGGAGAGAAGGTAATGGGGACCGTGAACAACTAGGACAGAAGGAGGAACTCTGTGATGATGAGATATGGTTCCTCACCCTGTGAGCCAATTGGGGTGGGCATGTGGTATAGAGAAGTAGGGACTATGTGGAAGTAGAAGTTACTACTTCCTAGAAAAACAGGCCACAGAAGACTGAGAAACCACACACATACACACACACACACAGAAGCAACCCCACCCCTGCAAAAACCTCCAAACCTGCCAGCCTTCATTGAGCTGAATGTGTTTTCTTAACACTCTATACACAAATTCCACCAGACTAACTAAAGAGACTGTTGTATGCTTTCACATCTTATTTGTATTAAAGAGAAAGATTATATGTATAATGCAATACACAATATGTCCTATATATGTGTATGTACATATTTACAACACAAATACATACACATATATTCATATTTCATCTAGTCCTTTATGTGCAATAAAAATATCTTTTGTTTCACATTCTCAGCCCTACCAAAAACTGAGTAAGTTGTGACTTTGGACAAGTCACTTGTCCATTCTGGGCCTCAGTTTGCAAAGTGAGAAGATTGGACTGGGTAAACTCTGTGGACCCTTCAGCACTGAGACCATTTTATTGATGACAATAATAATAGACTCCATCTATGGGATACAGCAAAAAGATAATTGACTCTAATATTCTAAAAATGTTCTAAAAATATCACATAATATTCCTTTATCTGACATTTTGAAGGTGAGTTTTTGATTTATGAGCTGTTTTCACATAAAATAAAATAACCAAATAAAATCTTATATCTTCATATAAATTTTATTTTAAAATAATTTCTAAATTTTATAATAGTTTTAGATTGACATACAATTTGTGAAAATAATGCAGAGAGTTCTTGTACACCCCTCATTCGGTCTCCCACTCATTAGCATCTTATGTCACCCTGTTGCATTTGTCACAACTACAGAGTCAATGTTGTTATATTCTGACCCATCAAACTTCACCCTTATTTGGATTTCATTAGCTTTTCTATGAATGCTCTTTTTGTGTTCCAGGACTCCATTCAAGGCATGGCATCACACTTAGTCATTGTGTCTTTGTAATTTCCTCTGGGTTGTGAGAGTTCTCAGTCTTTGTTTGTTTTCTTGACTGACAGTTTTGAAAAGCACTGGTAGGGTATAATCCAAAATGTTCCTCAATTTGGGTTAATCTGTTATGTTTCTCATGGTTAACCTGTGGTTATGGGTCGTGGGGAGGAAGACCACAGAGATAATGTGCCATTCTCCTCACATATATCAAAGTTACGTACTGTCAACGTGATTAATCACTCAAATGTTAACCTTGGTCTCCATGTAATTTCACAGGGCATTTTCATATTCGTTACCTCATGTGATTTTTTTTACAGACCATGGTATGCAAGGCTGGCATTGCCAGCTCCGTTTTATGAAAGTAGACCCTGAGGCGGGGGCTGGGACCAAGACACTGTGACTGCCACGCCATCAATCTCTTCATAGCACCCTGACCAGCTGTTCCAAATCATAGCTAAAGAAGCATTTATGAGAGCAACATCTCACAATGCTTTGCAGTATAATTCATTTTATTGCTATTGTGGTTTAAAATGGCCAGGATTAAATGATAAATGGTATCTTCATCTATAACTATAACCCTGAGCTTTTTTGAACCAATTTAGTATGGATCAAAATGTCAAATCAAGTAATCAAAGAATAACTAACAAACTATATAAACTAAACATCATGATTTAAATTCATGTTTGGAATAAATTTTTTAAAAACTGGGTAATTATTTGATATTTCATAGTCATAGTTTATTTTCTTAAATATACAAGCCTTCTTACCAAACCTCAAAAATCATTTAAAAGAGTTTCCTTATCTGTAAAACAGGCTTGTGATTACAAAAAGAAACAGCATTTTGGATATGTAACCATATTGCTCACTTTTCAATCAGATAAACAAGGGGCCTGATACCTGTCCACTGCAGACACTAATAACAACAGCACTGATAATTATTATAATTACAGCAGTAATGAGTATGGCTAATGTATTTAGCTCTTACTCTGAGGCAGTCTCTGTGATAATGATAACCTCATTTCATTCTCAAAATCTATGGTTAAGTCCTACTAATATCCTCATTCTGAAAATGAAGAAATGAGGCTCAGGAAGATAAAGAAACTCATCCAAGTTTATGCAGATGATACACTTAAAGCATTTAGTTTGTAGGACAGCCATAACAAAATACCAAACTTGGTGGCTTACAAAAACAGACATTATTTTCTCGTAGTCGTAGATCACAGAAAGTCCAAGATCAGGGTGCTTGCCAGTTGGGTTTCTCCTGAGGCCTCTCTCCTTGGCATGCAGCCAGCTGCCTTCTTGCTGTGTTCTCGCCTGGCCTTTCCTCTGTGCGCATGCATTCATGGTGTCTGTCACTCTGTGCGCCCATATTTCCCCTTTCCTCTTTTTGCAGGGAAACCAGTTAAACTGGATTAGGATCCACCCTAAAATGGCTGCATTTTAATCCAATCACCTCTTTAAAGAATTCTGGTTATATTCTGAGATACTAGGGTTATTACTTTGGCATATGAATTGGGGGAAACACAATTCAGCCCCTAACAGTAACTGTGATTCATGCCCAAGCCATATGACTCCACAGTCAAAAGATTAACTACTCAGCTATCCCAGCAGTCTCACAGTATTCAAGGGAGTGAAACCACCAGCAGTTTCAGACTTGCTTATCATCACAGCCAATGATGCAGTGTTTTCACTGACCTGTGATTTCCCTTCACAGGATAGAATGAGGTACCAAGTTCATACCAAGGACATTTACTAGCTTCATTATTTACCCCATCATTTGTAAGCAGGTGGCCTTAGAAGAGGGCTCATTTATGGTACGAATTAGGGAATAACACATTTCTGTTTTGGAGTGTTGTTTATTCAACATGCACTCCTATCTTCATTTATTCATTCAACAAATATTTACTGAGTTCCTGCTATATTCCAGGCATTTTTCGTAAGCACTTTTGAAATATCAATCAATATAATCTTTACAATAAACATGAAGGTACTATCATTATCATTTTATTTTATGTTTTTTAAATATTTTATTTATTTATTATTAGAGGGGAAGGAAAGGGAGAGAGAAATATCAACGTATGGTTGCCTCTCATGCACCCCCTGCTGGGATCTGGCCTGCAACCCAGGCATGTGCCCTGACTGGGAATTGAACTGCGATCCTTTGGTTTACAGACCCGTACTCAATCCATTGAGCTACACCAGCCAG
This sequence comes from Carollia perspicillata, assembly GCA_004027735.1. NCBI lineage: Eukaryota > Metazoa > Chordata > Mammalia > Chiroptera > Phyllostomidae > Carollia > Carollia perspicillata. Next base: position 6,612 of record PVKM010049411.1, read on the forward strand.
GGCCTATCGTTATCATTTTATTGATGAGAAATCAAGACTCAGAGAGATTAAGTAATTTGTCAGTAGTCATATCCCTTAAGAGGTAGAGCCAAGGCAGTGTCACTCTAGATCCTTCACCTGCGCTTCAGGGTTCCCTTCCTTGTTAGATGTTGAAGTGTCTGGAGACTGATAATTACTGCTGACATTTACTTGGTTTTCTAAGCAGAGTAATTATACAATTATTGCCAACTGAAAGCTGTTTTTCCTCCATTATTATATATGATGTGATATAGTTGTAGTTACTGCTCCTACTTAATCCACATGTTTTTCAACAGTAAAGAAATCTGTGTTTGGCCATGGGAAAGGGGAAAGGGTGGGGACTGGGTGGAGGAAGACAAAGAGGAAGAAATGAGGACATCTGTAATAATGTCAATGATAAAAATAAAACATTGAAAAAAAAGAAATATTTGAGTTTTCTGATGGAAACTTGTGAACTGGAAGCCAAGTCTTCTACTCTGAAATGATGGAAATGATTTTTAAAACCCAAAAGGAAGCAATAAAAACAGTTCTGGGAAGCATGAAGGAGTGGAGCAGGATTTCGAGGAATTCCAGGAAGACAGAATACAGATAGGATTGGGCCAGTGGAGAGACAGGCAAGAGAAAAAAAAGTAAGATAGCAGAAGTGAGCACAGTTGTTCTGTGAGAGCCCCCAAGGAGCTGAAGTCATACGGGCAAATGCAAAGAGCAGTTCTGCTCAAAGTATTTATTTGTTCAGTAATTATTTTCGGAACAGTAGAAGTGGTTAGAGATCATCTCTGCTTCCTTTTTTAGAGTCATCAGTGATATCAAGCTAAAACCCGAGAACTGTTCTTTAAAGAAGAATGAGTGGTTGAGACTCCCACTATAGGTATAAAGAAAATCCAAGTGTTTGGGGGCTTGGATCTGGATCGTGAAGCAGTCGTGCTGGGGGATGAGGTAGAGGAGAGAAATCAAAGTGGTTCCACCAAGGACTAAATGAGATGCACTAAGCAGTAGCTTTCAAAAGAACCCTCCTTACATTCACAACACAGCCTGCTTCTTGCTGCACTGCACAGGGAGGCTGACCCACAGTGTATCTTGCCCAAGCACTAGGACCATAGCCAGCTCTTCCATGTAACAGACAGATGGCAACTCAGAACACTTATACCAGCTATGTCTTTTAGCCAGCCCAGTTCTTTATTTGCAAATATGAAAAAACAAAGGATTGTTAGATCATGTGAGGATTACCAGATTATAAAATCCTGAAACTGAAGGAACTGAATCAACTGAGCGACCAACAAATGCAAACGGAAATAATTCAAGACAAAAATCATTCAAAAGTTATGAGTAATATTCCTAAATAATTTTGAAACATACTGCATCCATCAAACAAGAACAAGATACTTTAGGGGGAAAACAGGGTTCAATGAACTAGAACGGCTTGTTGCAAAATAAGTTGATTCAAACAGTCTTTGATAGAGTTGAACAACAAAATAAAATCACCTGCCGGTTAAGTTAGACATCTGCAAGATAACATTTAGAAGCTCTACCAGAACATAAATAAAAAAGACAAAGATGGGAAATATAAAACATTTCAGAATGAGAAACAGAAACTGTAAAGAAGGAATTATCAATGAAATTTCAGAGGGTTTTACTTGTCTAAATAAAGACATGACTCCTGCACCCACTAGAGTATATAAAAAAGCCTGATATCTAGAAACATTGAAATGATAAGCATTCCAAGGATAACAAAAATCTTTAAAAATTGCAGATATTAAAAAATACTTATCCACGAAGAAAAGACAATGGGATGAACACCAGACTTCTTATCAGTAATACTTCTTATCAGTTCTAGAAAAGAATGATGGTTTTCCAACTTTAGGAAAAGCATACATTATATCTGAAAAATACATTGAATTGGTTTTCAAGTTTTAGGATTAACCAATTGACAAGGCAGTAGATTTAATGACAACTAAAAAACACAATGTTGTTACTTATAAAATTTTGGTAGTACAAGTGGAGTGTAGAAGAAAGACGGCATTGTAGGAGTATTGGACACCCCAACTTTCAAATTGAGAATTCAACATTTTTATAAGTTGGTAAATCAATTCTTGATAGACATATAGATTTTTTTAAAGATATAGCTGTAAGTACCAGAAAAAATAAAAGTGGAAGGTGTTGTGAACAATTCCTCCAGGGAATAGAATTTATTCTCCTATAGTGTATGATTTTTTCTCATTAAATTGTATTATATATGTATACATACATATTGTGTGTATGTATAAGGGTGATGTCTGAATAGCATCAAAATGGAGCTAAGGTAGGAATGAACTTTATTAAGAGGTTGTGGCTTTTGAGATCAACCTGCAGCTTTAGTGGCCTCCCAATGCAGATGTGACTTGGGATTGCATCACCATTGGGAACTACAGGTGGGCCCATAATGGTATGGCATTGTTTAGGGCACAATGTTTAGGGCAGGGACATCTCTGGCATTATAGATACAGGATGTTTGCATGTCACCCCAGGGCTGAATGGCACTAGATGTGTCAATCAATGCGCCTGTTATCGCTTCCTCCCCCTGCTCAAACTGCCCCACCCAGAACCCCATGTTGAAGAATGAAGAAAGCACTAAATTGGTCTTTATACGGGAATGGTCACTGTCAGTGGTCCACAAATGGACCTGGTACCTAGAGTTGAAGAGATTCAATTGAATACATTTTCCTAGGAATTTGAACTTAGATTATGGAAAGAGTTGGCTGAAAACTGACAGTGTCAGAGAGTCACTCTGGCATTGCAAACCAAGAAAGGTCCACAAACTGCAACCACGTGATGCTAGAGCTGCTTAAGTCCACAGCTGTCCTCTTGCTCCAGGTGCCCAAGGCCCTGCCCTACAACACACCCTGTGCTTGGTTTCCATAGGAGTCCATCTCCCTTGTTGGGCCACGTGCATCGTTTCAATAACAATTCCTTTTACTCGAGCTATCTTCAGAAAGACTTTTCTTTGGTGTAACCAAAATCCCTGTGATTGAAGAGAACTCTGAAAACTGTCTTCGCTTTGCCTGCTGATTGCTGTCCCCCCAGACAATGGGATGAGCTCCTTCCACCTCAGTGCTACCCTAGCCCATATACCACAGGAGCCTGGAGTGTGAGGCCGGCATTGCCTTTTTTTTTAAGTAAAAATAATTTACTCTTTTTTTTTTTTTAGGAAAAAAGAGTAGATTTTTACAAATTGCTGAGTTTCTTTTCTTTTTTCTAAAGATTATTGGGCTATTGGATTGGAGGTTCCAAGATATTTCTCAAAGCCTTCAGTCTTCTAAAATGGGCTTAGGAGAAAATTAAAAATAAATAACCTTAATATTCTGTTTAATGACAGTTTTGTTTTTCGGAATCAGAGACAACAGAACCTACACTGAATCTTAACCTTCAAGATAGGGTACCCACAAAAATGTATGGAAGATGTCAGACTGACCTCCCTCTTTTATTTAACCCTTTTCCTGGGGAGCCCTCCCAGGAGGCTGGGTAAAAGGAAAGCTACCCCTAACAGCAGGCAACTGGTCTGGGACCATCAGCTGGGCCTTGGTACCCTTCTGTTGAACACAGGGAATCCACAGGCCAGGAGCATCACGCAAGGCCACTCTGAGTGTGATGGGTCAGCACAAAAGAGGACCACCCTGCACAGGCAAAACATGACTATCATCTAAGCAACAAACACAAACAAACACTCTCTCCCTCATAAGCTTTATTGAGACACTCAGTCGTAGAATTAACCCCACTTCCTGATATTATCTAAAAAGAGCAAAGCCCCACTTTCTTAAGCCCTCCCCAAAATCACCGAACGCCAGCCCAAATCCTTTCTAATAAGTCCTTCCTAAGCTCTCTAACACCTTCCTGTTGAGATGCCCGTGGTTCTCCATGGAGTGTGTTCTTCTCTCTAAAAGAGTAATAACCCAACTTGTTCAGCAACAGCTGTGTCCCTGCTGGTGTTCAGCTGGAGGGTTTTGACAGGCCTTAGGAATGCCATGTTTCCCGGCTCCACACCTATTATTGTCTCTGGTAATCAAAGAGCTGCTTTGATTGGCCCAGGAAATAATCACCAGCATTTACCAGGCACTCACTACCTGTCAGATGCTTTATATGGATTAACTCACTTGATCCCATCAATGACCCTCTGAGTCCATAGGCTTAGCACCCCATTTACAGATGAGGAAACTGAGGTACAAAATTTACAACACTACAAAGTGGGAAGGCCAGGAATCCAAGGCAGCCAGCTGGCTGGGTGCTGTGGCTCCAGTGTCCAGGCCATGCTGTCTCCAGCTGAACAGGTGGGCTGCTGTGCTCTCCCACTGCAC
>PVKM010049412.1:0-10952 GCA_004027735.1 Carollia perspicillata
TGCCTCCCCAGCAAGAACAGAGCTGCCTGGGCACCAGGCCAGGACCCTTCCGGGGCCCCGGTCCCGCCAGGCGGAGGTGAGGCACCTGTAGCCGTCGATAGAGCTGGCGTTGATGTAGTCGGAGCCCTCCACGCCCCGGATGGGCTGCAGGCAGACCCGCGTGCTCTCGTACGGCATGATGTTTACCAGGCGGTTCTTGAATTTGTTACAAGGCAGATTGGCACTGATGAAGCGGGACGTGTGGGCTTTGGAGTTGGCCAGCCGCTGTGGGGACGAGGAGCAGGGGCTGCCATCCGAACAGCCTCCAGCCAGAGCGCACACGGTGGGACCGCGGACCCCAAGTCCTGGCCCCCAGCGTCAGGGGCGCCCTCGGCCTCCCGCCCACCCTGCCCCCTTTCCCACCTTGAACTCGAGTTCCATGCCCGTGACGTGCTCGCCGGGCTCCACCTGGGCCAGCTTCTGGATGTAGGCGTACAGGCTGCGGGCGGGCACCTCGGTGTTGCCGCAGCCCACGGCCTCCAGCAGCGCCTCGTGGATGAAGCTGTACTGGTCCTCCGTCTGCACCATGTAGTTGCGCTGGGACCGCATGAGCGTCACGTGGCCGTACACGTCCACCGTCTTCTCCGGTTTGATGCGCTCCAGCATGGCGTCGATGACGATGAAGCAGCCTGTGCGGCCCACGCCAGCGCTGCGGGGACAGGCGTGGTGACCAGGCGCCCTCGGGAGAGGGACTCGGAGAGCGAGGCGTGGGCGGGAGCGGGGCGCAGGGGCCGGCATACCTGCAGTGGACCACGACGGGGCCGGCATCGGGGGGGTTGCAGGTCTTGACCCTCCGCAGGAAAGCCAGGAACGGGGTCGGGTACTCGGGCACCCCGTGGTCCGGCCACGCCGTGAACTGGAACTGGCGGACCTCACGCTTCTCGCTGGAGCCGTTCTGGGGGAGCCACAGGGAGACCACCTGGCACCGCAGCCCGTGCAGGAGACACCCGGTGTCCACGCACCCCGGACGCCGAGGGGTCTCCATGCGTAGGCGCCACATCTGTCTCACACGACGTGGCCAGCGATGGCCCCAGCTTCCCTCCCCACTCCACTCCCTCCGCCTCAGCTGACGGTCACGCCTTCCCTCCAGCTGCTCTCAACAGAACTCAACAGCCACCCTCGACTCGACTCCTCACATCCCACACACCAGCCCACACTACGGACGGCCTTTGGAGTCTAGCCCAGCCCTGACTGGACAGCCCAGGTGGTTAGAGTGTCGTCTGATACACCAAGGTTGCAGAGTTCAATTCCCGGTCAGGGGACATGTTACAAGAATCGACAAGTAAATGCATGAATAAGTGGAACAACAAACTGATGTCTCTCTCACCCTTCCTCTCGCTCTTGAAACTCAATTAAAAAAATAAACAAATCAACCTGAAACAAATGGAAAAAAATAAAAGAACACAAAGTCGATCTCAAACCTGCCCACTTCTCACCCTCCTCATGGTGGATCATGGTGACCACCATTATCGCCCTGGGACCACATGAGCGTCACTTCTGCCTCGGTCCCTCCAGTCCGCTGGTGCTGCCCCGCCGTGCTACACGCCCCCTCCCGCGCCCACAGCAGCCAGAGAGTGCCGGTGAGCAAGCATCAGGTCCCATACCTCCTGTGCCTACGTGACCACAGCCCTCCGGGGCTCCCACCTCCCTCCACGTAAAAGCTCAAGTCCTCCCTGCCACCCACAAGCCCCGCCCCCTCCCTGCCCTCAGCTGCTCCCAGCTGCTCCCTCTCCCCCCAGTGTTCACTGGGCGCCCCCACGTGGGCCTTCTCTCTGCCCCTCCAACATGCCAAGCACAGGCCTGCCCTGGGGCCTTTGCACGTGCTGTGCCCCCTGCCTGGAATGCTCGTTCCCCGCATCTCCTCACGGCCCCCTGCCTCACCTCCTCCAGGTTCCCCAGGACAAAGTCTATTCTTCTCGGCTTTATTTTAATCCTGTATGTAAGACTTCTTATCACTTCCGGACCCTGGTCTCAGAGAAGTTTTTGTGAACTCCACCTCCCTCCCCAAAGGCAAGAGAAGTAACAGAAAAAATAAATGGAACCGCATCAACCTAAAAAGCCTCCACACAGCAAAAGAAACCATCAACAAAACACAAAAGGCAACCGACTGACGGAGCGACGACACCTGCAAGGGTGACTCCAGTGAAGGGCTGCTGTCCGACTACACGAAGAACACGCACAACTCACCACCGGCAAAACGTCTGGTGAAAACAGGGGCGGGGCCCGAACTGCCTTCCAAAGACACACCGACGACCCCCAGCTGCACGGAAGGCCGCTCGGCTCCACCAGCTACAAGGGGACTGCAAGTCAGACCCACCGCGAGGCGCCGCTCACGCCCGCTGGCACGGCTGTTACCCACCCGACGGAAGCCACGGGCGCCGGAGAGGGGGTGGAGGGAAGGGGCCCTCGCACACCGCCGCTGGGGCCGCGGACCGCGGCAGCCGCTGCGGGAAACAGTGTGCGGGTCCCTCAAACAATCAGGAACGAGCTGCCACACGGCCCGTCCAGCCCTCTTCGGGGTGTCTACCTCCCCAAAAAACTAATGTTCAGGCACACAAAGATACGTGGACCCCGCGTTCACTGCCACGTTGTCATTCACTGTGGCCAGGACACGGCCACCACCCGTGTCCTCTGAAGGACGACTGGGTAGAGGCGACGTGGTCCCGCGGCACACCACTCAGCCACGAGAAGACGCAATCCCGCCCCTTGTGGCCACATGGGTGGGCCTTGAGAACACTGTACTGACTGCACTCAGGCAGGCAGAAAAGAACAGGGACCCTGGGAAGCAACGAACGAACAAACTCCCAGACGCAGACGACAGAGTGGCGGTTACGGGGGTGGGGAGAGAGCCGGGGGAGGACACGAGGACGGAGAGGGCCGAGCCCGCCGCGACGGAGGGGACTGGGCCGCGGGCGGTGCCCATGGTGGATCACAGTGAGGTCAGGTCATACACACGTGCCCCCGAATCTTACAAATGTTGTTATCGACGGACGCCACCCTGATAAATTTAATGTAAAGGGATTCGCTGTTTTCACATCTTTTGCCTGTGTCTTGCCCACTACATACGAGGCCCGAGCACTTTGTCTGTCTGCTCCCTGCTGTGCCCCGGCGCCCAGGTCACGGCTGGACACCCATGGGTGCTGGGTCCGTGTGAATGGCCCACGGACTGCACTCCTCCCCCCGGGCCACGACCCGGAGTCCTGGCGCTGGGCCTGGGGCGGGCCGGGTGCCGAGAGGCCTGACGCGTCCGGGGAGCGTCCTGACGCTGGCAGTGCCGTCCCTCCCCATCACGACAGTAAAACACGCCCCCGAGCCGCACACGGCTGCACCTGCGGACCACTGAGGTGGAAGGCGGACAGAGCCCCATGACGGGTCGGACGCCGCCGCCTGAGGCCAGCAGGGTCTCCCCAGCCCTGTGCTCCCCCCAGTGCGTAAGGCTCCTCGAGGGCGGGGCTCAGACTCTGCCGCACCCGGGCAGAGGACGAGAGGACAGGCGACCCCTGGGCTGTGACTGAGGACAGGAGGACAACAGACTCGTCGCCGAGTTGGCCCTGCTGGTTCTGTCCTACTGCTGCGGCTGGAGACAAGAGGCCCGCACCCTGAGCCTCAGTTTCCCCATCGTAAAGTGGGCTTCACGTGAATGCGGCCAGCCTGCGTCAACGTGCTCCGTTTTCTGGGTCTGACGGGGAGCTCCCAGGACAGCAGGGGGCCCTGGCTTCCTCCTCGGCCCTTGGGACCCCCACGCCCAGCCTCTGGCCCAGCCCAGGCCCTACCTTGTGCAGGGAGAACGTCCGCACGCAGAATGTGGCCAGCTCGATGGTGTCCAGCAGCGTCACCTGGATGAAGCCGTAGGTCTCCGCGCCCCTGCTGGGCCAGTACTGGTCGCACTTGACCTGTGCGGGCAAGAGGACGGCGGTGAGCTCGAGCAGGGCAGGGCAGGGCTCGGGGGCGGCGGGCTGCGGCTCACCCGCGACTTCTCCTCCAGCCGCGTCATCATGACGACGGTGGCCGAGCGCTGCTCCCACACCATGCGCCAGAAGTCGCCAAAGGTCTCGGGCAGCGGCCCCTGCGTGGCGATGTATGCGTTCTGCCGCCGGTAGCCGTCCACGTAGTTGGCGTTGATGTAATCACTGCCCACGATGCCTACGTCAGGGCGAGAAGCCAGGGGTCAGTGGGGGTGCCTGGGGCCGGCTCCCCACAGCCCACCCAGAAGCCCTCCTGGAGTGCGCCCATCTGTCCCCGAGGAGATCGCGGCCACTGTGGCCGACTGCTCTCCGAGCCGGGCCGTCCTGTGCGCTGCAGGCGTTGAGCGGCCTCCCTGGCCCCCACCCTCTAGATGTCACCAGCGGCCCCTTCCTCCAATTGTGCCCACAAAAATGTCCCCAGACACTGGCAATCACCCCTGGGTGGCAGAACTGCCCCAACTGAGGACCAGTGACGTAGAAGACAGATGGAAACGTGTCATGCACGGTAGCTACCAGTTAAACGCACGTCTAAAAGTCCCCAGCGGACTCTACCTGGTGCTGGACGTGGCCTGAGTCAGGTTTCGGTTTCCTACCCGTCCCCCAGCCTGTCCGCACCAGCCCTGCCCTGTGGCCGGGAGGAGGCGTGGGGTCTGTGGGCCGCCTGGGGAGTGAGGAAGGGCAAGAGGGGGCCTGGGGCCCACGCGCTACCTTCGATGGGCTGGAGGATGACGCGGGAGTGGTCGTAGGCGATGACGTTGGCGTAGCGATTCTTGGGCTTGTTCACCTCCAGGTTGGAGTGCTCCCATGTGAACTGCTGGCCCGGGTCAATGGACTGTGGGGAAAGGGAGTGTTGGGGGGTCCCAGGGGGTGTTGGGGGGCATCAGAGGGCCCAGGAGGACGGGAGGCGGGGCCCAGCTCACCTCGTACTCCTGGGAGAGCTTGAGGCTGTCGTTAGCCTTGAGGCGTTCCGTGTGCTCCGCCATGTCCGAGATGGGGATGGGCGGGTGGCTGAGCATGCCTGCAGGGAGAGCAGAGCCCGCCGGTGCAGGCTGGTCACGGGGGGCCAGCCCGGAGGCCGGGGAGGGAGGGGGGGTGCTCTACGGTGTGAGTCTGCGATGGGTGAGCTGCTGTTAGAGGGCGTGGTGGGGGCGGGGACCCCAGGCCTGCGGGTCTGAGAGTGGGCCACCAGAGGCTCAGCTCCTGGCCAAGCCGACACCCTGCTCACGCCGTCCTCCCGCTCCGTCCCCAACCCAGCTGGGCAAGGGCTGCCCTGGCGGACAGACTCCAAGCTCCTAGTGCCTCGTGGCAGAAAGCAGGCGGGTGACACAGAAATGAAGAAGCAGAAATGAAGGAACATTATTCCCCAGTGCGGGGATGAACACTCCTGTCTGCCCCTTTGGGATCACAGGGCCTGCAAAACCCTGCCAGGGAGACTTGAGGAACTGCAGGGGAGACTCGGCGTGTCCCCATCTGCCAGGGCGCCAGCTCAGGGCAGGCGCACTCAGCCCACTTCCTGTCTGGGACAGGGAATGGTGACGGCCCTGACCTGCAGAACCCCCGGGTGGCTGGGTCTGGCTCTCTCCCTCTGACACCTGGGTTTGCCCGGCCCCCGTCTGCTGCCAGACGGGCACCGAGTGTGCACGTGCCTGCACCCTCACGCTGCAGCCGCGCACCCCCGCGGAGCACGGCTTACGTGGCGTCGGCACCGCCAGGCCAGCTGATTCACATCTGTTGTTTTAAGTGGGGCCCCCGGGTGACCCCCAAGAGCCCGCCTCTATGGGGTCTGAGGCTGGTGTCCATCTGCCTGGTGGCTCTCCCTGTCCATCACACGGGTGGTCCTGTTCTTACGGACGTATGCCTGTGTCTCACCTACGTCCCCGTCCCCACCCCCAACACAGTCACAGCCAGCACCCTAGGGGCACAGTGGACCAGACACCCCCGCCCCCACAGAAGCCAGCGCAGGACAGGTGGGCAGAGAGAGGTGGCGGGATGGAGAAACCAAAGATGAAAACAAACGAGGGGTCGGGGGGAGGGAGCCGAGAACAGAAAGACACAGGAACTAACTTTCAAAGTGAAACCCCGGCTCCCTGAGGGGGCTGCTGAGGCCTGAATCTGCAGAAACAGCAAACAATAAATAAATGAAAACACGCGGGGGCCCCGTCTCCCCCACCCCTGCTGGGTGCGCGCACAACAGCCGGGCCACAGACGCGAAGGGCGGAGCGACGGCCAGCGAGGGACACGCGGCTGCCGGCCCCCACCCAGGGCCTAGGGCAGCTGCTGGGTTTCCTCTGCCTGGCGTCTGGCCATGACCTTTAGGCTCTTCTGTCAACACGTCACCCCTCGCCAGCCTGGCCTCGGTCCCCTGTCGGGGTTACAGGGCGGGGTGTGGAGGAGGATGCAGGATGGTGAGGGAGAAACCTGAGGAAAGGGCAGCGACACAGGGACCAGTGCTGTGACCTTGAGGGAGGGAAGTGGCCACCACAAAACACGTGCTTAACCCTCGTTTGGGTGGGAAGAGCTGACGTAAGACAGGAAGGAGAAGGGAGCATCTCAGAGGTGCCACGCGAGAGCTTCGGGACCCCCGACGGAGGGCTGTGGCCGTCAGGTAAACCTGAACGCTCAAAACCCTCGTTTGGGTGAAAACAGAACGGACAGGAGACAGCCCGGCAGCAGCACGAGCGGCACGGGGAGCGGCACGGGGAGCCCTTGAGGGTCACAAACGCTGAGAACCTCCGTTGGGCTGGAGAGAGACGTAACATGGCCGGTTCGGATACAGAGCGCGGAGACCAGAGTGCAGGTAGAGGGGCAAGGTAACCACGCTGAGCTCACCGGGGAAGAGTGGCCACCGGCTACATAAAACTCATTTGGTTAGAAGCCGCAGGAGCCCATTAAGAGGGAGGAGGCAGGGAGGGTGTGCTCACTGCACACGACCATGGAGGACAAGACCCTGCCTCGGTGTCCCACCAGGGACTTCAGCTGCACCCCACCCATCTACGGGCACTGTTCAGAGGCAGGAGGAGTGTGAGCATCTGTGGCTGTGGAGGCCGAGACAGGGCGCGTGGGAGGCATGATTTATGTGCCTCGCAGGGAGCACACCTGGGGGCGCGGGGGGAAGCCGAGCGGCCTGAGGATGAGAGGTGTGAGCAGAAGCACAGCTCTCCCCGGCAGCAGGAACGGGGGGTGGGATGGGGGGGCCGGGGCTACTTCCCCACAGGAGATGGCAACCACCAGTCAGACGCAGCTTTCCAAGTCTCATTCAGCCGTGAGCAGAACCAGCCTGGGGAGGCCCCAGCCGGGACCCACGCAGGAGTGTGGGAGTCAAGGACTCGAACCACACTGAGCACGGCCTGACGGGACAGACGAGGGTCGCCGGGATGCAGCTTCCTGCTCCCCGTCAGTGTTGTCCCTGGCACCTGGGATAAGCACACACCTGGTGTCTGGAAGTTAATGCGTCTCATTTCCACAGGGTCCTTCGGGTGGTGGGGGGCGAGGTCGGCGTTGTTCAGGAGGCATTTGGTGCGGGGCTCTGAGTCCTTGCGTTTGCTTCGTGGGGGGGAGAAAGAATTCGTGAGTGAACACACTCCAGGCACCAAGAACGTCTAACACAGCTGGTGGGAAAGGGACCATGTGCATGCCCGACTGGGGTTCCCAGGACCCTGTGTGCATATGAGTGCAGTCTCCAGGGCAGCCAGCCCCCCCCCGCCAAAGGCTCAGTACCACCCCCTTCTCCCTCCTGCCTCAGGCCTCTCCAGGGCGGGGCCAGCTCTTACCTGTCAGGTTTGCTGCTCCCAAAGGCAGACATGGGTAAGGAGGAAAAAGAAGACAGGTGAGGGGGTGCTGGCCACAAAGGGCCTGTTCTGTGACAGTGGGTGGCTCTCTGAACCTCTCTGAGCCTGGTCTCATCCAGAAAATAGGGCCGATCCTTTCTGCTGGGTCCACCCCTCCCTCTCCAAGCTGGGATAGGCCCCACGTGGCCACTACACCCGCCTCCTGCACTGAACCGGGCAGACAGCCTCTGCCCCGTCTTCCTGCTGAGTGGAGTGGAGTGTGGGGCTCAGGAGGAGTCACACCGCTGGCTTGGTGTGAATCCCGGTCCGGCCACTTCCCGGGCCAGGGGACCGGGATCGCATGCTCATCCTCTGGGCCTCGGTTCCCCTCTCTCTGTGGTGGAAGACGTCCCCGACGATCTCCGGAGATGATGCTTCCCTAGACCTTTCCACACACCCTCTCCTCTCAGGCGGGGGAGGGCCGAGGACTCACTTCTTGTAGAGCAAGATGGCAATGACGATGCAGATGATGAAGACCACGGCCAGCACGGGCCCGATCACCCAGATGAGGCCCTCCTCGCCGTCCACGATGGGCTGCGGGTCTGGGTTGTCCAGCTGGAAGGGGTCTGAGAAGGGGCTGGCAGCAAACGTCTGCATGGGCGGGGCGGGCAGGGAGGCCCTCCGTTAGTGTCCGCCCTCCCCTCCGGGGCCACACGGGGCCACGTCCTTCCCCTGCTCTGGGCGCTCTGTGGCTCCCAAGAAAACGGACCCTGGGGATGGTCTGCACGGCTTGGCCCTGGCCAATGGGGCATTCTCCCTGTTCCCCTTCTGCTTCAGCCGCTCTGCCATCCCTTCTGTTCCTCTTGGACCTCCAGGCCTTTGCATGTGCAAATCCTGGGGTGGTGTTTTCTGTTGAACTCCTATGCAACCAGTCAGAGCCCCAGTTCCCGAGTCCCTGCCTCTACAACGCCTTCCCCCTGTAATTCCCCCAGCTTCCGTCTGCCCAGGAAGCAGGAGCTGCACCTGGCTCTGAGGTCAGGGCCCTGGGGGCCAAGGCCATCCTGGGGCCTGCCTCACCCAGAGGGTGGGGCTGGGTGTGGGCAGACGTCCCACAGGACTTACGGGCTCGCTCTTCTGCAGCACGGCAAGCACGAAGAGAACATATCGGTGGCCCGGCTCCAGGCCTCTGTTGTCAAAGCCGCCGTACTGCTTCTGGTCACCAGGCTGGAAGGTGGACGGCAACACGGAGAAGCGGGCTGCGATGTAGGGCCGGGGCACCTCGAGCTGACGTGAATGCCGCAGGCTGCGCCGCTGCAGCCGGGAGATGTCCTGGATGAGCTACGGGGACAGAAGTGTGGGCTGCTCAGAGTGCAGCTGGGGGCAAACGGGCTCACGACAGCCGGCGCACGCCTGTCCCTCGCAGGTGGGGCCCTGGCCCTCACCTCCTCTAGGTCCATGTCCTCCGGGCTGCCCAGCGGGGTCAGGAACTGGCCACCACGAGACTTGCGCAGCGGCACCATCACGATGAAGTAGCTCCTGTCACAAGATGAAGAGCCGCAGGGGTTGTCTACGGGCGTGACCAGACGAGTGCTGCCTGGGGTGCGCCGGGGCCTCCCTTTCGGCATCTCCCCTTCCACCCAGGCAGCGGGTCCCTTCCCTGCAGCCCCAGCCATGTTCCAACCTCCAGGGTTTTGACCACACTGTGCCTTCTGCCCGGGAAGCCTATCCCATGCAATTATACTTCTTGAACTCCTACACCCCCTTCAGAGCCCCAGCTTCCACACCCACGCGTTTTTGTAGCCCTTAGTTCTCCTCTGCCTCTCGCTGCCACACCAAGGGGCTGGCAGTCTGCTCGGCTGTCTCCCCACCAATCTGGGAGCCCAAACCAGTAGAAGGGCAGGCACCCAGGGTGTCAGGAAACGTCGGAGAAGCAGACGCATGGCCACATGTGGCGACTATTCCCACGGGAAGCATGGGAACCACACGAGATGGGGCTGACATAGCCCCCATTTTATGGCTGGGGAGGGGGGAAACCGAGGCACGGAAAGGTCAAGGGGCCGGCTTTTCACACGTCAGCTGGCTAACGGGGTGTGTGCGGGATCCTGGGGGTCAGGGGTGCCGAGCGTACTGGACGGGCACGGGGCTCTGGCCATCAGGCAGGTGCACCACGATGAAGCCATCGGTGTTGGGCCTGGTGGCCACGCTGGGCTTGCCGTTGAGCAGATTGAAGGCGGTCCAGGCCGTGACCGTCTGCTGGAGGCCGCCCAGGCTGCTGCCGCGGTTAGTGAGCACGAAGTTGTAGAAGGTGTTGGGCTTGAGATGCGTGATGAGCCTTTTGGTGGTGCGGCCGTCCACGTCCAGAGTGAGCCCGTTGTACTGGATCTGCGGGCCGGGGCCGGCTCAGGGCAGCTCTGGGTGTGCCACCGACCCAGACTGCATCCCCGAGGCAGCCTTGACCCTGCTCGACGGACCCCAGATGGAGCCCTAATCCCAGCTGAGCCCCGACCCCAGGCTGAACCCCAACTCTGAATCCCAACTTTGAGCCCTGACCCCAGAATGAACCCCAACCCCAGACTGATTCTTAATCCCAACTGAGCCCCAACTCTGACTGAGCCGCACCCTAAAATGCAACCCCAACCCTAGACAGAGCCTCAGTCCCTGCTCAGCCCGTCCTGGGCCCTAATTCCAGGCTGGGCCCTGGCCCCGGGCTACCTGAGCCCTAGCTGAGTTGCAATCCTGCCTGAGCCGTAATCCCAGCGAAGCCGCAGCCCAGACTGAGCCTCAGTCCCCAGGAAGCTCAGCTCTCCCCAGCCCTGAGCCCATCTGAACTCCAACACCACCCCAACAGGCTTCGCCTCCAGACCAAGGCCCAAACCCTGGCCCCACCCACCGGCCTGCCAGGGGGCCACACCTTGTAGGGTGTCGGTGAGTTGTAGTTGTCGGGGAACTCCCAGCTGAGCAGGACCGACGTCTTCATGATCATCTTCACCTTAAAGTTCTTGGGCGAGACTGCCGGGCAGCAGCCGAGCGGGAGAGAGAGAAGAGAAGCCCCGTGAGAGCCGGGTGTGGGCGGGAAGGGCGGGGTGGGGCGGGGCGGCCCAGGCATTCCCTGTCGTCCGCTGTGCCCGTGGCCTTCCTGCCTGGCCCTGGCCCGGCCCTGCCTGGCCCTGTCCCAAGACCC
>PVKM010049413.1:0-10949 GCA_004027735.1 Carollia perspicillata
CCTAGCCCCAAATGTTCTGATAATGTCTTTGCATTTAATCACAACAGGATTAGAAAAATCCTGCCTGTGTTCTTTTACAATAAGAGTGGGAAATATAATATTTTGTTTAACTACCAAGTAATCTGTTGAACAAACTCAAAGAGAGGCTGGAGGATTTGCTAGAAATAAATGTTATTTATTCAAGGGTCTTGGTGCAATCCGAACACAGGCAGGCAAAAACCCAGAGGTGTTCCGAAGAAGAAAGGAAGGTTAGAACTTCTTACAGTAAACAGTACACTTTTAAGAATTATCAGTCCTACATTCTTTTTTTCTAAAGGTTTTTGTTTTGTTTTAGAGAGCGGGGAAGGGAAGGAGAAAGAGAGGAAGAGAAACATCAATGTGCAAGAGAAACATGAATCGGTTGCCTCATGCACGCGCCCCAGCTGGGGACCTGGCCCACAGTCCAGGCACGTGCCCTGACTGGGACTTGAATAGGAACTGGTGATGGTACAATTTGCAGAATGACACCCAGCCCACTGAGCCACACCAGCCAGGGCCAGCGCTGCATTCTTAGTCCCAGGATTGTTCCAGGATGGTCATCAGGCAGTCAGGCTGATGGATGATAGGGGGTCCAGGAGATGGATGTCAGGTGGTCTGGTCGCACTGAGTAATCTGGATAATGGATGTCAGGACATACATGCTAGTCGTTCAGGGGGGTATCAGGTTGCCTGGATACATGGGTCCTTCAGGAGGTAATCAGAGGGTTACCTGCAGGTTCAGATATATATATATATACATACATACATACAGGCACTGCCACAGAACTAGAAAGTTAAAAAAAATTAAGTTCCAAGTCTAGTTAGCACACGAATGGAGGCTTTCCTCATGCCTCAACCTTCGTAATGTTAATAAATTTAGCAGCTTGGTTAAATGATTGCATTTTATATATCCCCTATCTTCACTCTTTCCTCAATCTACTTGATAAATTTCATAGCAGCACAAACCCATCTAGATTTCCCTTGATGGTAAGATTTAGGATTCTAATTTGATTATATGAAGGTATATACCTTTTTATAAAGACAGGTTTTCAGGGGAAGTGAACACCTTTACACATGCTTCTTCGAAGAATAATTCCACCCAAGACTGCTCCTGGGAATGAGACATCAAGAGTATCGTGAGGCAAAACTTCCCCATCACCACCCAACAACTATCCTGTTCAAGTTTCTTTCATCTTAACCAAGCAAAATAAAATAATTTCTAATTTATAAAAAAGGCTTCAAACTGTTAGTTTAGTGATTAAAACATTATCATTAACTGACACCAGTATTAAATATTAGATTAATTTTGGGTCAAAGAAGAATTATTTATATAGCCATTTCAAGAAAAGTATACAGTAACTTAATCCAGATGTGACATCTTAGATTTAATCCCCGCACTTATTTCCAATCAAGAAATATGTCTATAAAGCTTGTTTACCCCTGGCTGGTGTGGCTCAATGGATTGAGTGCTGGTCTGTGAACGAGTCCCAGTCAGGGCTCGTGCCTGGGCCAGGTCCCTGGTGGGGACACGCGAGAGGCAACCGGTCCATGCTTCTCTCTCACATCGATGTTCCTCTTCCCCTCTTTCCCCCTCCCTTCCCCTCTCTCTGAAAATAAATGAATAAAATATTTTTTAAAGTTTTTAAAAAGAGCTTATTTAATTTTTTGCAACTGTAAGTTTGCCATGTCTTCCAGATTAGGAACAGCTGAGTACGATTGGGAGCTGTCCGCACAAGACCGCACTTCAGCTGACCCTTTAGTTCTCGCATATGTAGCCAACAGAGGAGAGGCCCCCTGGTGCTACAAACTGCAGAGAGTGCCAACTGGACCCAGTTACTCGGGTTTCTTTTAATGTTTCTGTATCAGTTATTAACTATACCTGTCTTTGTACCAATTCCTCCAGTCGAGTTCTGTTCTAGGGCTTCCCAAATTTTAATGTCTAAAAAAAAATCACCTGGATTCTTGTTAACGGAAGACACTGATTCAGTACGTCTGGATGGAACCCAGGGTTCTGCGTTTTTAACAAGCTCACAGGGGATGCTCATGATGCTGGACCAGAGACCATACACTGAGCAGCAAGGAATGAAGTTCTCTCCCTCCCTCTCAGGGGACGGTTGTACCGACTTGGACGCAGTGATGTTTATTGTCAGAGGACCAGCAGTAATCTTCAGTCCTTCTGCGCCAGTTTGCATATCTTCGGTTGTCTTGTCAGATGAGGGCACTGGGGGGTGAGGCACCCATGTGTCTGGTGGGCAGCAAAAATGCCTTACACGGGCAGCTTCCCAGTCCATCCCAAACCCTGAAGTTTTGCTTTGCCTTTTGCCCGCACTTTGCCACAGCTCTCGGGGACTGGGAATTTCTTCATGCTGCCTCAGAGGAACTCCTGACGGGGTCTGAAGCCCCCCTCCCCCCAACCCCAAGTCGTTCTCAGATCTCAGCCTCCAATTCTATAGGACGCCGTGATGTCCTCGTTTGTGTGGGACTGTGATCGTTGTCAAGCGCTTTAACAGGTGGCGTAAAGCTAGCACTTAGAAGCACCTTTTTGCCACTTTACTGTGTCATTTGCATTGGAACAGGGCCTTTCCCTGGGGCTCCAAGGAAGATTTGTGCTGATTCGTCTGGAATTCTGGATCATAGCCGCATCCCTGGTGGGAATGTGAGGTCCTGGGCCTTTGGGATTTGCTGGGAAAGTTATTTGAGCCTGCAAATAACAGGACTGGAAATCATCCCCTAGCTGCTGGACGATCACTAGAAATTATCGAAGACCTAGCTCACTTCTGTCTGACGCAGTTTCCACCCTCATGAGAGCAAAGGGAACTTGTGAGCCATCTTAAACTTGTGCTGTTACAGACTGTGGCTGTCATTTATTTAAGGTTTTATTTCTCTCTCAATTGCTCCCACTTTGAGAATGATCAGGACAATGCTGTCCATTTAGATTTTCACCGTGTCTCATAACCAGGCAGAACCCTCAGAAGCAAACGAGCTCGTGTAGAAACGAGAGGTGCCAAGGCCCACGTGTCCTCTCCTCCAGCTCAAATGTCTTAGACTGATGTTTACAGCACGTGGGTCCAAACTGCGCGGTTTCTTCTTTATTTTTATACGATCCTGTGTGATGCATGAGTTTTGTTAATCAGCAGGTACTCCCTGCTGATGTATTATAGGTCAACTCACAAAAGGGACCCTCTGCACAAGCTGAGAAACACAGCTTTGGGGACCCCTCAGCTGGGGTTGGAGGTGAGAAGGGACAGACAGGAATCAGCAGGGGGCTTTCCATGGAGCTTTCTCGTGTTCCAGAAGCTGTGTCTTCAGATCACACGGCTTCTGCAGGGCCTGCAGCAGGGGACCAGGTTGGGCGAGCGGCTGCACACTGGCCTGGCCACCCCAGGTAGAGGAGGCAGCAGAGGAGCCCCGAGACCATTTCTCTCCCCACTGGCTCCGGATCTGATCAGCCCCTCCAAACATCCAGTTCTTCACCACCACGGGAGAGCCCAGGCGGGCTGGCTCCCCATGTAACCTGGCAGACACTCTCACACAGAATGGGGCAGCCAATGGCTTGCCACAGGCAGAGGCTCAGTCCAAGGCTCTGCTTCCCTCTCTCATTTCAGTGCATCCCCTTGCCAGTGCTGTATGGAGTCTTCCTCTACATGGGCGTGGCCTCCCTGAATGGCATCCAGGTAAGGCCCTCCCCTTCCTGTCAGCACTCCAAAACTGGGCCCAAGTGACCAAGGTCCCAAGGGCTCACTTTCCCAGTTCAATGAAACAATAATAGTAATAAGAAGACTACCATTGACCATTTGCCAAGTAAAATAACTATACCAGGCATTTTATAGGTGTTATATAATTAAATCTGTATAAGTACCTGCTCTGACACCAGTTTTATAGATGAGGAAACTGAGGCTCAGAATTCCAAACCCAGATCAGGCTGACTCCCAGCAAGCATTTCACTCCATCACTGACTTCTCTAAGGCCCCTCGAGCAGAAAAAAACATTTTGTTTCCTTCTTTATTTACCATGGAACACCAGGATGTTTTGAATTATTGATGTTGTAATTAAGTTGCTTTTTTTTTTTTTTTTTTACTGTGGACAAGGCTCATTTGTGGCCAGCTGCAGGGCCGTAGCCTTCAGCCAGGGCCCAAGCTCCCTCCCCAGAGATCTCCTGCTGTGTGTCCTCCTACACCTCCAGTTCTCTTTCTGTGCATCCTTAACACCTGCCCAGGGCCTCCTCTCTATGAAGCCCCACTGCACCAACCCTTCCCCCACAGCCAGAAACCCCAGGCAGGGCCTCCCAGGTCCCTGGCTGAGCCTCCTGCTGTCCCCACTAGTTCTGGGAGCGCTGCAAGCTCTTCCTGATGCCGGCCAAGCACCAGCCGGACCATGCCTTCCTGCGGCACGTGCCCCTGCGCCGGATCCACCTCTTCACCCTGGTGCAGATGCTCTGCCTGGCGGTGCTCTGGATCCTCAAGTCCACAGTGGCTGCCATCGTCTTCCCGGTCATGGTACGGTGGGGCCGGTGTCCCCCTCCTGTTGCATGGGTTCGGCCTGGGCGGGTGTCCACGGGGAGGTCCCCCCTCACTCTCTCCTCCCAGATGGCCTCTCTCCTCAGACAGGCACAGAACAAGATTGGGGTTGTAAACCCAGGCCCGACGGGATGGGGGATGTGGAGAGGAGGGCAGGGCGAGGAGGCCTGTGACCGGCAGTGGCAGTGCACACTCCCGCCTCCACCCCGCCCAGCCGGCAAGGCCCAGTGAGGATGCAGAAGCCACCCCACCTCCCCCACTAGGCAGACACAACAAGGACACTACTAAGGTCCTCCCTGCTGAAATTCACTGTGTAAACCCTTTTACCATTCAAACTAAGTGAATCGGAAAACATAAATGGGGGTGGAGGTGCAGAGTGGGAAGAACTAGAATCCGAGATCAAGAACTCCAAAGTCCCATGTCATTTACCTGGCATTTGGGAAGACTACATACAAGTTCTGTGACTAGTCTAGCAACTTTTATTATGTAAGTTTGAAAGTATTCCAAAATAAAAAGTAAAAAGAACAAAAAAACCTGAAGCACATTGTCGCTGGCTCCTGAATAACCTGGCCAGAGGGAAGCAGCCCCAGGCCCCGGCTGGGGGACTGGAGCCAGTGAACTAACACTCAGGGAAAGCCCTGCGGGGCCCCCAAACCTGCAGGGCTGGAGTTGGGGCCAAAGTGTGGACACAGAGGTAGGATTTGAACTGGGCCCTCCTGGGAGACGCTGTGTAAGTGATTTTGACCCGGGCTTCTCACTGGGTCCTCAGCACCCAGCAGGGCATGTCTGGTATTGACAGCTTGCCAGGCAATGATGCAAGCTCAAGTTCGAGGAGCACTGATTTAAAGAAAACTGTAGTTCTCCAGCCCATGGTCTCCACTGGGCTCCCCACCTTGGCCACCTCAGGCCCTGAGTCTGTGGGTCAGTGGTGGGCCGCGGCACCCGACTGAGGAAAATCCAACAGGATCCAAGGTGGGCAGGAGGTGAATAATGGTTTGTGGGAGCCTTGAGATGCCTCCAAAGACACTGACCGGAAAAAGTCCTTGAGCATGGCTGACCGAGGGAAAAAAACTGTGCCCAAGGTTGGCAACTTGAGCCTGCGATTCCCTCTGAACTCTCACTGCAGATCCTGGGCCTCATCCTCGTCCGAAGGCTGCTGGACCTTGTCTTCTCCCAGCACGACCTGGCCTGGATTGACAACATCCTCCCAGAGAAGGAGAAAAAGGAGACGGATAAGAAGAAAAAGAGAAAGAAGGAGGCCCATGAGGACAGTGACGAGGAGGTGGGGAGGATGTGAGGCCTGGGCCTAGGGGAGAGATCAAGAGACCCTCCCTCCACTTCTGCTGGGGCCAGGGCCAGGGTGGCTCCTCAGGCGGCCAGCAACCCAGTCTGGGGTGCTGAGAGCTTTCTGTTTATGTGACTATCCTCAGGGTGGGCCAGAGTGAAAGACCCCCACGCAGGGAAATGTTGGTTGGCCAAGCCCACTCTTTCCCATTCCTATGGGCTCTTGGGGCCATTAGCAGCAGCAGTGCAGTCCGTTGTGGGAACAGGCCGAGCCTGGCTCCACCCTGGAGGCTCTAAGGACTGACCTCCAAAGAATGGAGCAGGCTCGGGGGAGGGGTTTGAAGGGAGCTCACTAGTTCACTGAGCTCCTGGACAGATGGGAGGTCTGGGGACAGGGTTTCCTTGGTGCTGCCCCTAGGGTGTCAGAGAGGGAGGTAGGGGAAGAGGCATTTGTCCTCAGGGAAAGGGGAGTGGCTACATTCTCCAGATGCCGGAAAACACACAGTGGCCCTGACTACCCCTCCCCTTTTCCACCTTTCCTCTCCAACCCAATGCCCTCCCAAACACTCAGGGAGTCGATAGACAAGAATCCAGTCCAGGACTTATGGTAAATCACAAAATGTTAGGCAAAAAGATTGTCTAGTTCAAGTACTGATTACAGATGATGACACTGTCCCCGAAAAGGGAAGTGATTCATCCAAGGTGGACATATAGCTAAATGCCTTAGAGGGAATGAAGAAAACCACTCCTGACTCTGGATCTGATCATTCCCAGTATACTGAGCTGCCCACGACCCCTCCCAACACCGTGCCTGGCTCCCTTCCTCCCAGTTTAACGTAAAGCCACATCCCTGCATTATCCTTGAATTGTTCTCCCAGTGATGCTGCCTTTTGCAGATCAAAACTGTTCTTAGGCAAATCCTTGCTGACTGATTGGTGGTGATTAAACCAATTTTTTGATGATAGTGAGAAGCCCAAGCTCCTCGGGTCCTTAATTACTATCTTCTTCCAGGAAGGGAAGGGGCTGTCATTCACTCACATTTTTCCTTGATGGTTTGGTGATTTGCAAAGACAAGTTATGAGAACAAAGAAACCGAGAGTCTATGTGCCTTTTAAAGACAAATATTTATTCTTTCATTGATTCATTCAATAAATATTTGAGTGGCTACCATGTGCCTGGAACTATTCCAGGGCTGGGAAAAAATACCTCTGGATTGTAGGATAGATTCAATGGAAAGTTAACTAAATGTCAGTGGAAAAACAGGATTTAATTCACACAAGATCATTTTACACACGTCCTTACACAGCTATAATGTGAGGTTGCTCCCAAGTGTTTGGTCACCGTGATGGCCGAGACTGCTCTGAGTGACGTTCCTGGAGAGCTCCATCCTGTCTGGGATGGCGGGCTAGCCGTGCGCCGCCCCTCAGCGGGCCCAGGAGCGTTCGCAGTACCCACTCACTGTGTAGTCTGGATGCGAAGATGGTAGTTTGCACCCTGTGGATGTATGTATTTTCCATCTTGGCAAGAAAGCCGAAGCTATTTCATTGGTGGTGTTTATCAGCTTTTCCCACTGTTTCTCTCCAGCCCCAGTTCCCTCCTCCCTCAGTTATAAAGATTCCTATGGAAAGTGTCCAAACAGACCCCCAAAATGGTATCCACTGCATTGCCAGTAAGTAAAACACATGGTGTCTCTCCCTTCCTTACTACTAACCCTTCTTTGCCTCTTCCTCAGGGAACTTCCATCTTTAATTCAGGAAATCTAATGGTTTTAGATGCTAGAGGGCCGCTGTGCTAGGCAGAGCCCACACAGAGCTGCACCACGAGGGCTGGGACTCCAGCCGGATGGAGCCCAGCCTCAAACCAACCCTGCGACTCCAGGGCCCAGTCTCCACTGGAGGCCAAGCCTCTCGTTACTGCCTTTCCCCTGGTGCTCCCAGATGCCTGTAGCACTGCCTGGCCCCCTCTCGCGTTGTTTCAGACCACACTGATCTGAACATGACCCGCTGAGCCCCCATGTTTCCTAGGGACTGTTGAGATGATTGAGAGTTCAAGCCCAAGCTGAGTTGTCCTTTAGAGACACAGGTAGATCACATCTGGACTATAACTTAGAAGGTCCCAGTGGTTGGGCCATGATTCTGTACAAATCACAAAGCATCTTTCGCCTGCTGAAAGGGAGGCTGCCTGGGATGGATGCAGTGTTGCTTATGAAGATCCTGGGGATTCTGCTGCTGCCTTTCCCCGCTCGCAGCCTCAGCTCCCTCTGGGTGGACAGTCTGTCACCGAGACAACGCAGCTGGAGTTCCCAACCTGAGTCCAGACCCCGTTACCCCTAGGATGGAGCTTGTCACTTTCCTGAAAGACCAGGACTAGGGATCCTCCCAGCTCCCTCAAGGGCCTTCTCATTCTTCTTCGCTCCTTCCTGTTTGTATAATTCTAATAACCCTTTCTCGCTCTTCCCTGGCCCTCCCCACACCTCCCACTCGCCTAACCTGGCTGAGCCTTCTACGGGAAGCAGTGACTAAATCATCCCCCCACCCCCGCCTCCAGGGCCCTGCATTCCTCTCGTACAGGGACGGCCCTGGGGCTAGAGGACAGAAAGGAGAAGGAATGGGCGAGGGAAGCGCTGGAAGAGGAGGGCATCCTCCACTGTCGTCCTCAAACCTGCTCCACACCTGACATTTCAATTTCCCTGCCAGGAAAAAGATCTTCCAGTTGGAGTTACTCATTCTGATTCTTCCTTCAGTGACTCAGAACTTGACCGCAGGTAATGGTGAAGTGTACTCCTCGGGTGTTGGGTAAGAAACTAAACAAGGGCAGGAAGGTTGAGGGGCTGCGACCTCCCAGACGAGCCAGTGTCTCAGCAAAAGGCCTCTGCGGCCCACCTCGGAGAGACAGGCTGACAGACCTGACTGATCGGTGTCCAGTAACAAATCTGTCATCTTATTGACGGAACAAAACATAATCACAACACAAAGAGGTATTCAGCCTTCGAAAAGGAAATTATTATAAAGCATTAGGTAAAATGAAAAGTAAAAGTAAATGCTGAAAAATAGAAAGCAGCAAAGAGGCAACTAGATATGACTAAAATATAGATCATTGAAAGTCAGGATAAAGGAACTGTTAGGGTCGAAACATCAGGTAATCGAATGCTCTGTGGAATAAAGTAACGACATGGGTAATTAGCAAACATCAGAACAGATATCAAGGAAAGCGAACTAAATATCAAAGATTAGGTGGCGATAAGAACAGTCCAGAAAGGATTCTAGACCTGGATCCCAGGATCCCCTGCCAACAGTGCGGTGCCCGCCTGTTCTACACGGGAAGCCCCCATGAAGACGGCAAGACTCCTTGGTGGTTGAAGACAAGCAGGGCTCAGAAATGGAAAACCAATTCAGAGGCGAGAACGCCGGCCTCAGTGCCCGCGAGGGAAGATGGCAGGGGCAGGCGGCCCTCCTCTGCCCCTGGGCGGAATTCACTGTGCCGGGCCAGCAGTAACAACAGCACGGGCTACCCGGAGTCTAGAAGCAGATAAACCTCCACTGACGTGGCCCTCCCTCAGGATATTTTAGGAAACATGTACCGGATCTTGTGAGTTACGTCAGAGCTGTTATCACAGGCTGGGAGGAGAAGTCCCTTATCACCAGTACACAGTACAAGCCTCGGAGGCAGCGGCCCGCAGCTGCTCTGGCCCAGGCGTGTCACATGTCCCTGCTCTGCCTCCGCCTGCCTTCTCACCCCGCCTCCCCAGCCAAGGCTCTTGCACTCTTAAGGTCACCAGCCTTTATATATAAATGTGTTAAGAGAAAAAGAAGTCTGTCTATCCTGATTTATCTTCATTTTGAAATAGCCTACACTACATTGAATCTCTAATTACACCAGTTTCAGTCAGT
This sequence comes from Carollia perspicillata, assembly GCA_004027735.1. Taxonomy (NCBI): domain Eukaryota; kingdom Metazoa; phylum Chordata; class Mammalia; order Chiroptera; family Phyllostomidae; genus Carollia; species Carollia perspicillata. The sequence goes on from PVKM010049413.1 coordinate 9,709, forward strand.
GGAGAGAAAATTTGGACCAAGACAAGACATTTCAAAAACCTGTTAAATGATAAACAAAGTGTGGGACAAGGTCAGAACAATAGCAGATTTGGAAACTGGCAGTGGCACCTCCCAACTATGCTGGTGTGTGACTGAGGCTACAAAAGCAGTGGAAGCAGAGACCACTGAGTAGCAGGATTCCTTTTCAGGGAAGAGACTGACTAATTTAACAAAGGTTATCAAAGGTTAAGCATCTGGATCTCCCAGGCAGGACGCCTCCCTAACCCCTGGGGATTCAGAAAGACAGGCACAGGAACAAGGACGCCCAGCACCTTGTGACCAGAACAACAGAGCACACGTAAGAGAGACTATAACCATTTAAGGGACGATTTCAGGCCCTGAGAACAGGCCGGAAATACCACTTGAAAACACACACTCAGGGCAAAGAACACAGGGACAGACGCAGCAGTCACACTACCACTAAACAGGAGCGTGAGCGTGGGAGCTTGCCGCGCTAAGGAGCTTGGATACTGTTTTAAACAGTGGGAAACCATGGGAAAACTTAAGCAGGGGAACCATAGACAGACAGATCAGTGGTCCAGAAAGTTCACCTTGGCAGCGATGTGAAGAACAGGGCGAAACAGGGCAAGAGCAGTCATGACTGCAGTCGGAGCCCAAGCAGACAGGATATTGCTAGTTCCCGCGACGTGTTAAGATTTCATAAGCAAAGCCAGACCTACTTGCCTTTAGAGCCCTGCTCTGGAGGATAGTGTGCAAAACACCAAACACTAGATAAATCACGCTTCCCTCCTTTTTCTCATTCAGCATCACCTTACACTTCAAAATTTCCTGTCCAGCTTCACCTGCTTTCAACTACTCACAGAGCCCAGTGTTCATGGTGCCGCAGGTGAAGATAGAGATGGAGTCGGACTGTGACTTCACAGACGTGGACACGTTTGGAAGAGAAGCCGGCGGCGAGACCACGCTCTAGGTCACGGCACTCGCATTTGGGGCACGGGGGTGGGGGCTGGGGGGTGGGGCATGGTTTAGTCTGCACTGCGAGGGCCTGGGCCACAACACGGACCTTCTCTGAGCCTGTCTCCTGATTTACCAAACTGTCGTTATTCTACTTGATAGAAAAGCAGAGCTCTGTCGGTGTGAAGTGCTACTTAGGTGCACAACTCCCCCCCTTCCCTTCGTAGTTATGAAATAAAGGAAAGCATTATGCCTCATTTTAAAACCCAGTCCAGCATAGAAATTAC
>PVKM010049414.1:0-10953 GCA_004027735.1 Carollia perspicillata
TCTCTCTCTCTCTCTCTCCCTCCCTCTCTCTCTCTCTCTCTTTCTCTCTCTCCCTTCCTCTTCCTCTAAAATCAGTATCCTTGGGTGAGGATATAAAAAGGGGGAAGGCAAGAGTACCAGACTGATAGACAAGATGTAAGAACAGAAGCAGAACTCAGAGAAGAGAGAAACTGCTAGACTGCTGGCTTTGATGATGGAGGGAGTGCAGGCAGCCAGTGAAGCTGGAAGAGTCAGGGAAGTGGATTCTTGCCTAGAACCTCCAGAATCAGCTCAGTCCTCCTGAAACTTGATTGTAATCCAGTAAAACTGACTTTGAACTTCTGCTTTCCAGAACTGTAAGATAATAAATTTGCATTGTTTTATTTGCTAAGTCTGTGATTATTTGTCACAGTAGCAGTAGGAAATTAATATAGTCATAGTCTGAATTCCTCAATAAATGGCTTACCCAGTTCACCCAACAGTGAAGTTCAGATTCAATAAGTCCTACACACATACACACTGTTTCCAACCAGGTCTTTCATCCAGTCATTATCATGAGCAGATAGATAAGGATTCTCAGACATCTGATAAAAGCTTTCTTACACGAAAGATAGAGACCAACACAAATTCAAATAGAGACCAATTTGGAGGAAAAAATATGGAGAAAACTCTTCAAAAATCATTAATGTCATGGAAAAATAAAAGATTCTGTTTTCATAAAAAATTATAAGAGTCTTTTTAAAGGGGGACACTCAGGGCTTCTATGCCACCCTGTATATCAGGGCCAAGAGCTTCTAGCCACAGCACACCCCACACAAGGGCAGCTTACCGCTGGGCCACTTCAGTGAACACAAACACTTCAAGAAGTTCATGAAGTGTCTCTGTGAAAATAATTTTGAAGACACTTTGTGCAGATACGAGTCAAAAGGATACTAAGAATGCAGAATGGAGGGGCAACTGATGGCACAAGAACCAGTGGAAAAACTGGGGTTTACAGATTTGATGGTTGGAAAAGTACACAAATGCTGAATTTCCATGGGAAGACCACCAGGCTGGTCATCAGGGACAGAGCGCTGGAAGTCACCTGTCACCCTGACGGTCACTTCTGAGGTGGTGTGACTGAGAAAGTGTCATCCAGGATGCCCTTGCACTTCGATGGGTTCGGCTCACAGCTGAGCATCGCAGATTATTCTGGGAAATTATTCTTCCTTTTAGATTCTCATTTCCCTCAAGAGTGTTAAGTTCTGTCTTTAAACATACATGTGTGATGGAGTCCCTGGGGAAATGAGGGTCTCACCAGTGAGGGGACTCATCCCCTCAGGCTTCCTATGACATAGTGGCTTCATCTTGTAGCACTGAATGTTTGAATACTGACATGCTGCAGGTTTCTGATTTTCAGAAAAACCATTCCCTAGCAAAATGGTTTCTTTCTTTTCTAAAAACAAACAAAAATGAAAAAGCAGAATCCAAGAGTATCTATAGTACATTAGAATGAGATGTAAAGAAAAACTGTAGATATATCTGTGAATCTGTATAAAAAAAGAAATTCAGGAAGGACAAACCAGAAACTAATGAGAATAGTCACCAGTATGTAGCTTAGTGCTGACTGGACCTCACTCATGTTTCACACACTCAGAAAATGAGCCAGGAAGTGGCGGACCCCAAATGGATCACCAGCCCTGTGGTACAGATGTGGCTGTGACTGCAGCGCAGGGTGAGAGACAGAAACTGTGGAAATAGTACTGTGACTAGAGCTAAAGCCAAAAAGACAGAATTTTGTACTCTAGTAAGTCAGTCTTTCACATGAAGAGCAGTTCCAGAACTGTATTCTCAGATTGAAAAGACTAATTATACTGTGGGTAAGAGCTGGGTATATCAGACTCCTAGTTTGCTGACACATTATGTACACAAGCTACAAAAATAGACATGTGTGCATGTGTGTGTGCATGCATGTGTGTATTCATGTGTTGTGTGTACCTACATGCAACCATTTCAGCCCTGAGCAAAGAAGAGCCTAGAAGTAGCAAGACCCAACAGCAAGGCTCACACCCAGTACCCAGATCCTGGATTCCAGCACCATCAACAGGACTCCTTGAAGCAAGGCAGGCTCCAGGGCCAGGAAAGTGTAAGACAAGCCTAGACTATCTTGTGTCAGAAAGTAAGGAGTTCCTGAAAAAATGCTGGGGGCTTGTCCAAGGAACACAGGAGGCCACATAAAGAGAGGTGCTCCCCCAACAGCCAAATCAGGGACAATTTAAGCAACAACATAAAGATTGTGGTGGGTTATAGCCTTCAGAGTAAATCACATCCTGGGAGTCCATACTGATAGGACTAACTGAATGAGCATGTCAGCAGGGGAGAGGACTAGCTACTGGTAATTCTGATCGGTATGAAGGGACTGACAGGACAGGTCACCATGTACAAATACTGTAGTAGGGATGATTGCCTACAGGCGAATCATGGGTGTGAAGTGGATGCTGAAGCGTGATGTGGACTGGATGGTGGTCTAGTCTAGAGGACTTGCCCTCAGGCACTTACTGATTAGGGAACAATACAGTGTGGTCATTGTAACCAAGTGGTAACCAAGGAGTGAGGCTTACCTGGCCAGCACCCAGCGTGATGCCCTGAGAGGGCACGGCAGAACTTCAGTGGCTTTCTAGCCCAAAGTGCATGACCTCAGCCTGGTGAGGACCTTCCACAAAACAAATGAAAACCAGCATCCTCAGAACTGTCAGGTCCTCAGTGACTAATAGGATGGCTCTCCAGGGGCCCTGGGCCAGACCTGAAGACCTTCGGGTCAGTTACCAAGGCAACTCCATTTTGTTCTGTGACTCTGTAAGATGCTATGCAGAGAAGCTGAACTCGTTCATTTTTGCAACTTTTTGGAAGGTAAATTGTTTCAAAATGAAAAAATATTTTGTATTAAACTCTTTGTCATTGAACTTTTCTATAGACTTTTCTACAGAATTCTCATTCTGAAGTACATTCAGTGAATTTCAAGTAAGGGAAATGCGGATACACAGCGTCTCAGAGTCAGGAGGAGGAGCAGCCTGAAAATAGACCTGGGTGGAGACAGTGGACAGCTTCCTGAAACTGCCTTGGATTTTCTAGGTCTCAGTTGCTAAAAATGTGACACTTAGGAGCCAGACGTCCGGCCTGCTCCTGCCAAAGCTGCCACCAGATGTTCATGGCAGTCTGTCGTTTATGTAAAGAGTGCATTTTATATCTCAGATACTTGTCACAATAAACCATCAGTGTTAGTAAAAGGCACTCAGATTTCCAGGACATTTTCCAAGTGTCCCGAGTCAGGAAAGAAGTCGAGAGGTCAGGGAGCCCTGGTCAGGCCTGGAGCGTCCTCAATCCACCTCACTGCAGCCCCTGACCATAGCCTCATCCACACAAGTCATATCAGACAGCTCCAGGTGCAGGGCTGACTCCCCTCCAGTCGCTCAGCCCTGTGTGTTCCTGCCCCTCTCCTGGCCACATTCCGTCTTTCAGGAACATGCCAGGTGCTTCTCCTCCATGGAGCGTCCTGTGTTTCCTGAACTGCTCTAACCAGTCACCATAAACCCTGTGGCTTCAACAACACAAATGATTCTATTGTAGTCTGCAGCCTATGTGACTGAAATGTGCCCCCAGGGTCATGTTTCCTCAGGGCAGGGCGGGTGCTGGGGAGAATCCTGCCTCTTCCAGTATCTAGAGGTGCCTGTGGGCTTCGGGCTTTGGCCCTCCTCTCTCCTCCCTGACTTCTGCTTCCATCCATCTTCTGACTCTAGCCCTCCTGCCTCTTTCTTACAGGATCCCCATGATGCCATTGACCACCAGGTCAGCCCAGTCGTGGATGGCTGTTTCGCATGCTCTGGAATCTTTAGCACTTGCATTGTTGGCAAATGACAGAGAGGACCGTTCTGCTTTTTCAATAAACAGGATCAGAAAGTCAGAACCTGCCACTGCTGTGTGACACAGTCTCTGGTCTCATGAAATGTTTCACACCTAGACTGTTCCTGGTTGTGTGGACAGGAGATATGGTTGGGGTCCTGCACAGTGAAGTTCGTGATACCTGTCTGGGCGGCAGCATTGCTGTCCTCGTGAGACTTTCTTCCTGTCTCATTTTTATAGAAATAATAAAATCGTTGGTTTACTTGTAATTTTATATTGTCTCTAAATAACAAAAAAAGGGGGAGAGGGATATTCATAGAACAACTGCAACAACAATAAAATAAAACTCTTAAGAATTAAAAATAAAATAGCTTAAACAAAAAACTCAGTACAAGATTTTGAAGATGCCCTTGACTGGTGTGGCTCAGCGGGTATCTACCACAAACCTAAAGGTCAACAGTTCAATTCCTGGTCAGAGCACATGCCTGAGTTTCTGGCCAGGTGCCTGGTTGGGGGCATGTGAGAGGCAACTGATCAATGTTTCTCTCCCCCTCTTTCTCCCTTCTTTATCACTCTCTCTAAAAATAAATAAATAAAATCTTTTAAAAAATTTAAAAAATTGAAAATGAAGTTGAGATATCACTCAGGAATGAGAGCAAAAAGAATAAGAGATTTTCTTAAATGGAGCAAAAACTAAGAAAAAAAAAACCAACAGATCAGTCTAAGAAGTCCAATACCAAATAATAGAAATTTCTAGAAAGAAAGAACAGAGAAAATGGAGGACAGAAATCATTATAATTTAAGAAAATTTCATGAACTGAAAAGTATACTATGCAGATAGCAAAGAAATACCAAATGGAGTTTTTAAATCCCCCACTGAAGAAGAATATTCTAAAAGCTTCCAAAGAAAAAGAATATGTCACATAGAAGGCATAGGAAATCATATTGGTTTTAAACTTTTGAACAGCAAAATTGGACAAAGACTATGGAGCAATGACCTTTAAATTCTGAAGGAAATTATTTTCATAATACATGACATTTTCTGATGAGGAAGTTTTCAAAAAAAACCCTGTTTCCAGGAAGTTCTTGGAGAGTGCACTTCATCAACATGAAAGAATTCTTCTTTCTCCATGAAGAGGAAGAAACAGAGGGCATGTAAGAGGAGAGAGGTTAGGGGAACTCCCAGGAAGAAGGAAAACAGGTTCCCAGAGTAGCACCAGTTTGCCAGGTGTAGAACAACCAGTTCATTGGAACAGTGTAACTTGGCAGACAGATATGCCAAGGACAGTTGTCATCAGCCCTGCTGCCAATGTACTATTCTTTTAACTGCAGGCCAGTATGCCCGGGTGAGATTTTTATCCACATGCTGTTTGGTTTAACTATATGCTGATGATGTTCCTGCTCTCCCTTCCACTTCCCACTGTTTGGATCAGCTAAGGACATATATTCACTCCCCAGCAGTGCTCTGCTGCCCACTCCCGAGAGCTGGAGGTGGGTGATGGGAGCCAGACTATGACCTGAAGATGGTTCAGCTTATCTTTTCACAGGAACCTTCATCCAATAGTGTCACAAACAGGTTTATGCTTGCTATTATTCTTCAAAAATAAACAATATGTTGCTTAGAGATAGATATTCAGGTAAAATGGTGAATGCTATGGAAAAGAACAATTTACTTTCCAGGGGACGAGTTTGTTCACCAAGGTAAATTCCAGTGTCACCCTAGCTATTCCTGGATCTTTAACAATCAGTCTGGATTTCATACAAAATGTTTTACTGGAAGTCTTGGGGAAATCTAGCTCAAGGAAAGCCTCAAACACAGCAACCCAGAAACTTGCATTAAACTTGAGGTTTGGGGGCCTTACAGCACTCTCCAAAATTTGTAAGCTAGCCTCTGTGTGACCCAGATCTGGTCCTGCAGCATGTCCTTCCATATGCCCTCAGATGTTTGAGCACCTGTGGGAACTTTGGTCGTCACTCTGGGCACGAAGGTTAATTTATTTGGTGATTCTGAAGACATTTAGAGTGACTTATTTCTATCTATAGACAAACATGTGAGCTTGAGATATTTAGAGAGCAGCTCAATACATCTTCTGGATTCCCCATCCTTCCTCTCATCTTCAGTGAGACTCTGGCTCTACTTCCAGAACAACTGTTTCTAATGTAAGGGTACAAGAGAAGGCACTCAGTGGAAGTCAGAGCTCCTAATGCTATTCCTGAAAGACCTAGAAAAAAGGACTCTAGAAATTAGGAGCCTGGGAAAGGAGCAAGATGTGGGAGCTTCCACTCCAGTGAGCAGGATGAGATATTCTGCCTGAGTCCTGCTGCTCTGGGGAATCTGTCAGGTCCCCCATGGTGTCAGTCTCTACAAGTACAGGCACTGCCTGTGATGGAGGAGTCTTTCATCAACTTTTCTGAACTGGAAAAGGAGGCTCATAGGAGTTTTGGGTGTTCTTGGATATAACATAGCAAGTCTCTCTGCTCTGCCTCTGAGCTCTGGGCCTCCTCCTCTTCACCTACTGTGGGAGAGGCAAATAGATCCAGCCCTAAGGGTAGGGGCAGGGAGATTGAAGAGAACTATTTTTCAAGAATCCTAGAGGCTTGGACCACAGAAATATCAGTATAGGTAGTGAGAAGTGGCTAGATTTTGGATATATTTTCAACAGGTGACGGGCTGATGTGAAATGTGAGAGAGAAGCTAAGGTTAAACCCAAATGATTTTTGCCTGGGCTATTAGAAGACTAAAAGTGCCATTAACTGAGATGAAGAAGACAGTGATGGGAATACCTTTGGGGGATGAACAAGATCAGCTCAGTTTTATAATTATTATCCTCATTTTTCTAGAGGTAAGATATTTTCCCCCTTCTGTCTTCTTTCAAGATTTTCTCTTTGTCTTTGGTTTTCTGTGGTTTGAATATGATGTGCTTAGATATAGCATGTTTGTTTGTGGGTTTTTTGTTATTTATTTTGACATTTGTTGTTCTCTAGGCTTTTTGGAAAGTTCTTAGCCATCATTACTTCTAGTCCTGGTATTCTAATTTTGTGTATGTTACATCTTTTGGAATTATCCCACAGTTCTTAGATGTTCTTTGTTGTTTGTTTTGTTAGTTTTTTGTTTTCATTCTTTTTTCTTTGAATTTGTTTTGGAAGTTTCTATTGACTGATCTTCAACCTCGCTGATTCTCTTCTTGGCTGTGTCCAGTCTAATGAAGCAAGTAAAAGCATTCCTCGTTTCTGTTACAATTGGTTCTTTCTTAGAATTTTTATCTCTGTACTTACATTGCTTATGTTTTTGCATGTTGTCTACTTTTTTTCATTAGAGCCCTTAACATATAAATCATAGTTATTTGAAATTCACTATCTGACAATTCTACCATCTGTGTTATACCTAAGTCTTGTTCCTATACTTGCTCTGTCTCTTCAGACTGTTTTCTTCTTGCTTTTTGGTGTGCCTTGTAATGTTTTTGTTTAAAGATGAAAATGTGGTGCTAGATAATGGGAACTGATGTAAACAAGCCTGTAGTGTGAGGATTTATGATACTATGTTTAATGTTTGCTATAGCTCTGAGTGCCAGAGGCTCCAACCTCCTCCAGTGTCCTCTTTTTGTCTCCCTGCTTGATTTTGGGCTTCCCTAAGGAGTCCTTCTAAGGGACAGTCTATGTCTTACAGCTCTTTCAGCTGTAATCCACTCTTCTACTGGAGCCTTGTCTATTTAGTGGTAAGGTGTGGGGAAGATCTCAGTCTTTTAGTTGGTCTGTTTCTGACCTATGACCTTCACAAGTCTTTCTGGTATAGGATCTCTTCTCTCCCTTAGGTGAACAGAAAAGGAGTAAGAAAGTAGGGGTAATTCTATGCTTTGATAGCTTAATGAAACATATATATAAGGCAGAGAAATAAAGCAAAACTAAAGCTGTAGTTAACAAAGAGGCAGCAGCAAGTTACAGTCAGGATAAGGAAATATTTGGTTATTTTAAAGATTTGAACAATGTTCATGTTCCTCATGTGTATTCAGACATTGTTGTGGAGTTTTTGCCTTGATCCATCTGGTCAAGGCGGCATTATCTGTTGTTGGTGTTCTGGAAATTGTGTCCACCAGGAGAAGACTAAGGCCTAGCTGCAAGTGCCAGCAAAAGGCACAGCTGACAGTGCCAGGCCAGCTCTGGACGTCAGGGGCTGCTCTTCTCTTTCTCCTTGGTCCTCAGTATCATCTCATGGTTCCTTTCAATGCCTTGTTTTATGGGCATGTGGTCACTCGTGGAGTCTACCCCACGTTGTGAAATCTTGCAGTTTTCATAGTTAACCTGAGGAGGATACTTACCTACATCAGTTTTTAGTTGTTCTACTTATTTAAACTCTTCTAATCTGGTTGATAGTTTTCCACAGTTGCCTAGATTACAAACATGGGAGCTTAGTACTATGAGCATCTACCAGGTTTTAACGCCTGCATTTAAATTTTGGCAATAAAACTACTTGTTTTGGGAAGTATTTAAAACCTCCAGGTTCCAGTTTCCTTGTCTATTAAAAGAACTTAATAAACTTCTCTTTCAGGATTTGTTGACACACTTGGAACTAATGTTTACAAAGTGACGAAGGAAGATCTGACTTTCAACAAATGATTATTGCGAGAAGTAATAAAAATCGTGTGAAAGTTACCAACATCTCCCCTATTGTCTTTAAACTCCCCATGCTGCCCCCACATTGTTTGTATCCCATGGATCTGCTTTGTTGAAAGATACACTTAGAATCATACACTCTGAGCAAAACTTGGTATTCATTAGTAAATAGAAGTTTGCACACAAACTATTAAAGCCAACTAATGAAGCTGCATAGAAGCAACATTTAATGTGGAATCTACTGACTTGTATTTGGCTCCTGGTACCATAACTTGGAAGTGTGCATCCTTCAGCAAATTAATTGACCTTCTGATCTTTAGATACCTCATCTATTAAACAGGTACAGAGGTTTGGAGATAGGAATATTTTAAAGATTACATAGGGTAATATTTTTCTTCTTAAAGATATTTTATATATTGTAAAGCTTTTTACAAACCTAAGGTGATATTATCATTACATTTTTATCCGTATTTTCACGTGCCAAGTTTGTTTCTTAAGCTTACTATGGGTTGTGAAATTAAAAAAACAAGAAGTAATTCAAATTTTCCTCCAAAATGTTTGAGCTCACATCTTTGGGCCAAATTCAACAAAATTTAACTAAGTTGCCTTGCCTTATGTTCTTGGGCTACAAACCAGGAACACCATCAAATAATGGTGACCAACTTCAAATACTACTGTATCAAAAGATAGATCTACTAAAGGCTATGCAGGAAGAGAAAAATAGGACTGCAAAAATTATTTCCATCTGCCTGACTGGTGTGGCTCAGTGGACTGAGTGCGGCCTCTGAACCAAAGGGTCACTGGTTCAATTCCCAGTCAGGGCACATGCCTGGGTTGCAAGACAGGTCCCCAGTAGGGGGTGCATGAGAAGCAACCACACATTGATGTTTCTTTCACTTTCTTTCTCCCTCCCTTCCCCTCCCTAAAAATAAATAAATAAAATCTTTAAAAAAATTATTTCCATCTTGACAAGCCATACAATATAATATTACCTAGAAAAGTGATCTTCTCCCTTAAAAAATGGATGCCAGTTTTTCTTGCCATATGTTAAGAAAAAAAAAACAAACATATTTACCAACCCCATTTTTATTGTCTGAGGGGAGCATGCTAACTTCGTTGAATGCCTACTCTCCATCAAGCTGGGAGCTAGGTTCCACAGGAGCACTGAGCTTTAATTATTATTACTTTCATGTTACAGAGAAGGGGACTCCAGTTTGGAATGATTACGCAACTCATCCCAAATCACACAGCTAGTCAACGATGGAGTTGGAACTGGAGGTAGATCTGTTTTATTTGAATATAGTAGACTTCTTTGTACTTATCGGGATACTTACTGAGGGAAAAAATCCAGTTGAATGGGTCGTCCATTATTCCAAGCTCAGGGTTTAAAAGTGAAGGTCCTTTTACCACTGACCTTTCTGGTTTGTATTAGTTCCCCAGGTTGGACCAAAGATAGACACTACTATATAGGAATTAAAGAAACTACTTCAAAAAGTAGTCCTTACTAGTAAAAATACGCTGAATGGGAGGCCTATTTCAGAAGATCAGTAAGTAATATTGTACCTTTGCATTGAGAAAGTTACTATCAGAAGCAAAAGTAGGTCATTGTTATTCGTTGATAAAAAGCTGATGAAGAATTCTCCATGGTTGACCCTTTATGGGCACATTTGCTATTAGAACCACTTCCTTTGTGTTTTTAGTATAAGAATGGCATAGAAGACAGATGTGAATATAAATCAGAAATTGCTCCTTCTGGGGTTATCTCCTCTCTTGCCCTTGTGACACATTACTTCAGGGGTCACGTCTAATTCTATGTTTATCAGCTACTTTGTTCAAGTAGTTCTCAGGACATAAAACTATTCTTTCTGATGTTGAGTGTATGCCAGAGATTATAAAATTGCAGCTATCCTCTTGACTTCTGTCTTTAGGTAATAGGAAGGAGGGCATTTAGAGGTTATGTGTAGAATTCTGATTTACTGTTTGTTGGCCAAATGCTCCCAATTCTGCTAACAAATCCACAAATGTATTTAAGTATGTAAATGATCCTAAGTCATAGGAATTGATCTAATGCTTGAGAGCTAAAGTAACCTTCAAGTGGGATGAGAAGCCCTTTTTCAGTTCAGTACAAAAAATTTGGTAAATCTTTTAAAGAAAAACGCCATGTATTACTTGCTACCTTTGCATTTGGTCTCTTCACTAGGCACTCGAACATTCTCCTTGGCTGAAACATCTTTTCTGACTCCCTTCACATTTTCTCCAGTGTCTGAGTTTTCTCTACCAAAGCTAGGCTATAAAGCTTCTTACTTCTAGCTTCAATTGATTCAATTTTTGTTTTCTTTCTAGTCAAAATTTGTTAAAGTTCTCTCCTTTTTTTAAAAAAATGTTTATTCTTTACAGAGTCCCAAATGCTTCTATTACACAGCCAAGATTGGATAGGATGTGTTTACCAAAAGGCTTTGTATTTTCTGTATACTGATGATACAT
>PVKM010049415.1:0-10954 GCA_004027735.1 Carollia perspicillata
GCGGTTCCAGGGCATCCCAGACACCTTCCCAGCGAACGCGGTCTGACATCCGACTAACCACACAGTTGTCATTTCTGAGACTTTTTTTTTTTTTAGAGCCAAACCACAAGGGTGGTTTTTTTTTTGTTTGTTTGTTAGTTTTGTTTGCCCTCTATTTGTAGCCAGCATCTAAATCCAAACCCTGTGGCTCTTTTTCCAAAGACTCCTCTGTGCAGATGTTCTTTGGTCGCAGAGGACCGATTTTCCTGGATGACATGAAAGAGGGTGGATTAGTGGCGACTGAGAGAAAAGGGATCATTTGGAATAAACACCACCTCTTCGCTCTCCTGAAGAGTGTGGCGGAAGAGTTCGTCAGCCTGGTTTATTTTGGTGGGTGGTGTTTTTCTGTCCAGATTCTTCTTCTTCTTCTTCCTAGAACATGCAGGAAGGGCTGAGCAGGCTCCATAGAGCTGGAGACGGCGGGGAAGGAGCCCTCGGCGCCCCTCAGAATGGGCCTGGCCACGCCCCAGCCTCCAGATATCTGTCTCGGCCTCTCACGGTTGAAACTACCATTTACAGAATAACTTCCTTTGTGTTTTGTCATTGTTTACTTATTTGGGGAGCCATACTGATACCGTGACTCAGAAACCAGTATCACTCGCCACCCACAGAAGACAAACAGGAAAGAACCAAATTCATTAGATGAAGTTCTTGACCCCCTCTGAGCTGTGACAGCATCTCTCAGCCTCTCTCTGGCTGTTCCTGGGGGTTCCCTCGGCCCCATGCCTTCTGCTCCGTGGGCTGCCCTCAAAGTTCTGGGGGCCACGTGAGCGTCACTCGCCCGTCCGCCTGCCACTAAAACCATTGCATGTCCAGCCAGAGACGTGCTGGCCACACTTCAGAAAACTGCAACTGTTCATCTTCCATATACGGAAACGGACACCCCGAGAGGTAGAGCAACCGGCTGAAGATGGCAGGGTTGCCTGGTGACAAAGCCAGGGATGGCCACCTCCCTGTCCCCACCCTGCCCTCCGCATGGCCCCTTTCTTAACTAACGCTCCTTGGCACGCTAATCCTTCTCATAGGGGCGTGCTTCTGGGGGGTAGGAGAGCCCTACGAACCTGCTGAGCTGGTGATCCTCCCATCCCACTGGTTCTCCAAGGTCCCACTCCCCTTTCCGTGTCTGTGTGTCGCTCTCGGGGGGCGGGGTAAGAGGCTAAGACCCACAACCCAGTGTGTTCTCTGAGGCCACAAAGGACACAGGCCCTGCTCCTTCCCTCCGCAGGGGACCAAGAGCAAAGTCTGGAGGAAGGGTGAGCGCACTGCAGGGCCGAATGCCGCTGCCCTTCCAGAGGTTGTCAGTCCATCAGACCCTCCCTCAGATGCTCACCAGAGGGAGGTTCCCATCCTATGCTCCTCCCTCCTGAAGCCACCCACTGTAACACCAGGTAACCTTCAGTGCTACAAAATGGGGTGGGGGCGTGCTGGGACCCTGGCTCTAATGTCACTCAAAGCCAAGACCCCACCTCCCGCCTCTTGCCCTTCTCTCTTCTCCCTGGGTAAGGACTTGCAGCATCCCTCATCAGGTGGCACCTCCCCCACCTGCTGTGGCCCGCCGTGGCCCGCCGTGGCCCGCCGTGGTCCTACAATTCACGCCTGGCCTGGCACCCAGCCCCGACTCTCACCCCTGCTCCAGGCCACACATACCTGACCACCTAAAGCATGTCTCCAGCCGGCGGGACGACAAGCCAATCCAATGCAAAAGGTCCCAAGCTGAAGTCACCTCCCTTCACAGTTCCTCCTCTCCCCTCAGCCCCACACCAGCTTCTCTCGCCTCCCTTTGTCCAGTGAGCACCCCCAGTGGGAGGACTTGAGAAACAGGCTGACCCCGCCCCTCCCCCCACACCTCCCAGGCCTGCACCCCCAAGCCCCACAGACCCTTCTGAGAGACCGCCTTCAACTGCCTCCCCTCCCGCTGCTGTCCTCTGGGCCTGTGTCCTACAGACGGCAGCCTGCCCTCCTGCCCGGCGCCCCGCCCCAGCACCACCGGGAGCTCCAAAGCCTGGAGTGTCCCGAGTCTTCAGTACATGTCAGTGGGGATGAAAGCGAACGGGCGGACCCCAAGGCAATGCACTTGTTTGTATTTCCCCATAAAAGGATGAATTTTGAAACAGCTCTGGGGTCACACAGATGTAACTTCAAATCCTGACTGCGCTCTGTTATCCTGAGTGCATTAGTGAGATATTAAATGACCAAGAAATTGAGGCAGAGAGGCCCAGGACGTGTGGAGATGGGGAGGGTGAGCCTAGGCACCGCACTGCTAATTCTACCCCATCTGGGCCATGTGCCTGCTGGGCAATCCGGGGCAAGTTCCTTAGCCTCTCTGAAATTCAGTGTCCCTACCTCCAGAACAGGACTAGTAATAGTACCTACCTCAGAGAGTGAGGATTGAATGAGATAAAGTGAGCAAAGCCCACGAAAGCACATGGTTAACTCTCCACTACCTTACCATGATTACGTAACAACTATGGTTTCATCTTATCCAAAAGGACTCTATCTGAGAATTTCTAAACTTGGGTGGTGTGTTTTCCCCAGTTCTTAACTACTTGACATCTTTTTGCTGACCAGCAATGGTTAAGGCATCTAGAGTTAAAAAAAATAAAAGCTTATTTGAAGACTCCTTGGAACATTATTTCATTACTGAAACTTTCTGCTGACTCATCTGTTCCTTGGGAACTGAGTCTTTCTTTACCAATAACTTTAATTACATCAATCACTCATTCCAAATTCTGCTGAATAATGAAAACTCCAAAACTAGAGGTGACACCATGGGTTTCTATCACACAAGCAGGGGCTTGTGGAGGGAGAACAGGTTTTTCTTCCCTTTTCTCTCTCTTTTAAAAACAGCCATCAGTCCTTCACACAGGGAAAAGTATCTTTACCTTTCATGATTTACCATCTGTTATCTGTCGCCCTATCAATTTATAATTAGCCATCTCCACAGCAGGAGGAGTGACAATTCATGACTACTAGAATGGAACTGAATGGAATTTGTTTCATCTGATACTTCCGAGTCATAAGGCTCATGTCTCCATCTTGGGGATAAAATAAATAACGTTTGAGAATTCTGAGTCTTTTGCTAAAAAGCTGCTAAGCAGATAGTTCCAGGGTTAACACATTACCTAAACATTTTGTTGTCAATAGCAATAGCTACCCCATTGAGCTCTTAGTATGTTACCTCTAGTTACCTGTGGGGGGGCTCTGCCTGCAGAGCCCCGCCCGCGGCCATGGATGAAAATAATGCTACCAAGATATTATCTGCTTGGGGAGGAAAGGTGGTCTTTCTCTCAAAGGAGAAGAGTCACTACCATTGAGTCCTTACCTCAATGGTATCTATTAGGTTCCCAACACACAAGGAACTCACAGGTAAAGCTCATTAATCATTGTCAGGCAGTAAGGGTCAAACAATAGATAACAAAGAACTCTGAAGGGCCTATTTTGAGTCAGGGTCAGATAGCTAAAGAGCCATAAAACTTTGAGGAACAAACTCACTTCTTGCTTGGACCCTTATTTAATTGAGAGCATTCTAGACAAAGCAGGTTGCACAGGATTTTACATATTCTTTCTTAGGCCTGATTGCCCTAGGGAACCCACCCTTCTCAGCACAGGGCGGTACCCACCACCAGCATTGTCTCAGGCTTAAGTCAGGCAGGGGAAGTAAGGCAGCCAAGAGATTAGGAGACTTCTTCCAGACAGAATGAGGACTCAGGCTATGTCAGAATAGCCGGGGAGCAAGGGTCCATCACCCCCTCTTTGCTGTAGCCCCCTGAGTCCTTCCTTGAGGGCCTCCCAAATGATTGTGTCTGGCTTAGGTTGCCCCTCCTCCGAGGGGTCTTACCCGTCATTGACTAACCGACCAAACACTGGGGTCCAGAGATGGATGAAGTAGAAACAGCGCTCCTGCCCGGGAGATAAGCTTTGTCTCCTTAGTGACTCACAGTCCAAGGTCACTCACTCAGTCTTAGCCATGGGGGTTACAGCTCCTGAAACCAGGCAGAGAGGTTCCCAACAGTTACCAAATCTGGATGAGATTTGGTGGATCCAACTTCCTCAGTCCCTGCTTCCTTTCACTCTTCCTGCCGTCACTGTAATCCAGGCTATTGTCATCTGTTACCTCCTCAGTGGCCTCCCAGCACTAGTCCTGCTCCCTGCAGTTAGCTAATGTTCCCGATTGAAGGTAGACTGCATTCCCATCCCTGAAATATTGAATGGCTCACCATTGCCTTCATATTAGGCCCAGACTCCAAAGTGCAATGTTCCTTCAAACCTTATGCTCCAAACCTGTAAAACTGTGCCATTTCTATGCACTATTTTGCCTCTGGGCTTTTGCACATGCTATTCCATCTGCCTGGCATGTCCAGGGTTTTCACTCTCTCCCTCCATCTTTCTACAGTCGATTCCTCCACCATAGAAGGTCTGTGCTTAAAGCTCCCCCTTCTCTCAGGACTCTGTCCCTCTCTATGCTAAAGGTATAAAGTAAGGGCTAAGCAAAATTAATGAGTTGCTTGACCTTGGGTACTTAATTCACCTCTGAGGTTCAGTTTCTCCATCTTTAAAATGGGACACAGTCACAGTGGTAAGAGTGTGCACCAGTGGGCATTTTAACAGTCAATGTACGATTTAGCATCTCAAGGGATTGTTGTGAGGATTGAAGGAGATCATTGCAGGTAAATTTTATTGACCATTGGAGGAATAGAAAAAGGCACAGGCCTAGTCTCAGTCTTAAAGAACTTTCCGTGAAATCAGATTCATACCACTGTGGCTAACAGCTCTTTGAGAACCATTGCTTTCCTTTTGTTTTTCATAAAGGAACCCCAATTTTGTTTGGGATGATACTGTGCCCATCCTTGGTAAATGAACCATTTGTGCCTAGGCCCATTGAGATATTCCCATTCTTCTTTGCCAGATGCTTGCTTTTCCAGCATCCCTTGTAGCTAGGTGGTCATGTGACCAATTCTGGCCAATGAGACATGAGGAGACATCTACCTTCTGAATCTCAATCTATACTTTTGTAAAATAATATAAAATGAGGAAGTGGGATCAAAAAACAGTGATGTTTAATTCTTTCCTTCCTGGTTTTTTTAAAGTAGAGGATCTCAATTTTATTTTTTAGTTTCAAAGAAATCTTACATGAAACCCTAATATATAAAACAAATAAAGTACAATTGCTCTAACTGAAAGAGAGAGTGGAGAGTGCAGGAGCCTTATCCAAACCTTTGTAGGCAGCCCCTGAAGAACATCTAGAAAACAACACTTGAAAAACCACTGGGTTGGATATCCTATAGGACATCCTATAGTGGATCCTATATCCTATATCCTATAGTGTGACATCTGTGATTTTATTTGTACATATTTTTAAGCATTTACTCTTGTCCAGTATGCTTAATCTTCTCGGGAAATATCTCTCCCTTCCTTTGGATTTCTATGCTTTGGATGAAGTTAATGCAATTCTGATTCTAGGGCAGGACATATTTAGGCCTGACCCACAGTCTGTCTCCCTGGATACAGTGATTGGTTCAGGGATGTGCACATGACCTAGTTGGGTTCAGTAAAATTGAGATCGAAGATGTCATTAAATTTGAAGAGAGATAGAGGCCTTCTTTTCCCATTGAACTTGAACCCTGGGACTATGAAACCTGAGAACAACATGGAAGGGAACAGAGCTGAGAGATGGAAAGAGGCCAGACCTTAGAGTCTTGGAGCCCTTGGTTTGAGCTTTGCCTGAAGACAGACAGAGCTACTGCTGGATTGTTGGTTTTATGAGGCAATACATTCCCTTTGGTCTCAGTAGTTTGAGTTTTACCTTCTATTTTTGCAGCCTAAAGAGTCCCAATTAGTACAGATCCTTTCCAGACCCAGAATCCTGGGATCTTCTGAGAGGTAGCTAGGAAGGCTGTTCCCAGCCTTTCCAGGTGCTCTCCTCCTGGGCGTGGGGTAGGCTTATACTGTACTTCCCACTCATTGTGAGTGAGGCGTGGCATATGGCTTTCTTTGACGATGAAATGCGAGTGGAAGTGACATGCCATTTCTGGGTGGGCTCTTTAAAAGTCAGTGCGTGATTCACCACTCTCTCTCTTTCCCTCCCGTAATGATGTTCCAGACGGTGGAGTTGGAGGTTCCATCGCCCTGGGTCCCAGACTGAGGACGACGTGGAGCTGAGACCCTTGCTGACCCTCGATGGATATGTACCGTGAGCAAGAAATAAACCTTTGTTGTTTGAAGCCATTGAGATTTTGGGTCCTTTGTTATAACAGCATACCTTAGCCTACCCCGAGAAATTTACTCAGAATTATTCATTTCCTCTTCCCCCTCTTCCTCCTCCTCCTCCTTCCCCTCCAAGTGAACACTGGCAGAGATAATGACCCTCCCCCTACAAAGCCACGCCCCCGGCATCACCACTGGTGCCAATCAGTTCCAACAGTCAGTCAGTCATCCTTCCCAGCCCTGGCCAGCTTCCGCAGGCCAACTTCTTAATCATATTACTGGACTCGCAGGGCTCTGAGTTCTGGAATAAAACCTTCTTCAGGAGTTCTCATTCATTATCATATGAAAATTAACAAGACCCCAAAGGTTATGCTATGGTACTCATAACATAGTGCTCTTCAAGAGAAAAAAAAATTGACCATTAAAAAAATAGTCATATTGGCCCATAGTGTAATCAGCAATTTCTAGAGCGGATCGGTTAATTAGGCCAATGCTCAAGATTCTCCATGGCTAAGTTCTCTGGAAAGCAGAAAAGTAGAACTCAGACATCTCTGAAGCTTGGATACGATCGTCATATCCAAGGAGGATGCTTGCATAGCTCTGGTGTCTCAAACTCACCTGCTGACCAAGCCAGACTGGCCATGTCAGTAGGCACATGGCAGGCCTTGCGGGAGTGGTGGGGACCGCAGTGAACCTCACAGTGATGCCTCCCCTACTGTCCACTCTTGCTCAGTCATCAGACAGGAATGCAGGCCCAGTGTTGCTAGTTTTTTGTTTTTCAAATATTGTACTTATTTCTTTTTAGAGAGAGGGGAAGGGAGGGAGGAGGAGAGGGAGAGAAACATCCATGTGTGGGTGCCTCTCATACACCCCCTATTGGGGACTTGGCCCACAACCCAGGCCTATGCCCTGACTGGGAATCGAACTGGCAACCCTTTGGTTCGCAGGCTGGTGCTCAGTCCACTGAGCCACACCAGCCAGGAATGTGTTGCCAGTTCTTTCAAATTTTTTTCTTCAGGAAGAATTAAAATTCATAGAAATTGTCACCTATATCACATTTCCCCTAAAATACTGTAATGTCTAAACTTAGCAGCCCCAAACAGAATTTTCGATAGTATATCATAGGGTCACCCTCATTATCTCTTTGTACTCTGCATTACCTCCATTTCACAGATTAGGAAACTGAGTCTGGGAAAGGTGAAGTGACGCACCCAACCGGACACGGTCAGACGCCAGCTCCACTGCTTTCTCTTCCTCTATACCCCGGCTGTCTGCAGACCCTCAAGTGTGTGGCAGAGAGGCTAACTGCCCACTCCAGATTCCTGCTTCCTCTTCTGTACGATAGGTTTTCCATGGGAAGCAGCTGCCAGGACTACATTTCCCAGCCTCCCCTCTAGGTGAAGTCATGTGACTAGTTCTTGCCAAAGGACTCTGGTAGAAAGTGCACAAGCAGTTAAGAAATGGTATGCCTTCTCTACCCTCTCTTTCTCCTTTCCACCACTTGTTACAAATGAACACAACAACCTTGGCAACCATTGTTGGAGATAAAAGGAACACAAGGCAATGGACCTGGGTTTCGGAATCATCATTTGGAGGAAATTCACCTCCAATCAGGAGCATTCATTTTGGGCTTGACATTAGGGAGAAACAAATTTCCATTGCATTTGAGCCCTTATACATTTTTGGTTTTGTTACAGCAACCAGCATTCCCTTAGTTATAGAAATACGAATGGACTTTTAAAAAATCTTTCCTCCCCCCGGCCCCTTTCTGTTTCAGGGGGAGGAGTTCCTGGTGGACAGGGTCATCTACCTGAATCCAGTGGGACTTGGATGAAAAAATGAGGAACGTTAAGTCTGGTTTCTGGGGGTGGGGGTTGATCGGCCCTGGGTGCCACTGCATCTCGCCCCCCTGCCCCCACCCCAAACCTGGCTTTGAAGAGGGACTTATTCATATTTCAGCGGGAGGTGAACATAGCATCATCCAGCCCTCCTGGAAAAAGACAAAAGACAAAACAAGCATTTGGCCTGTCTGGGCCACACACCCTCAACCGAGATAGGAGTCAACATGTTTGGGAACATCAAAGACAGTGTGATATCTTAAACATAAGGAGATTAACATTTACAAAGGTTTACCCCTCGGCCTGTTCCCAGGAATCCAGCAGACAGAGCCAGAAGGGACAATTAACATTACCCATCTGCGCTGTGGTCTTCTGGCATCTCATACTTGAGCTTTCTGCTGGATTCAGGATGCGAGAGGCAAGGTCTAGCCTCATGTGTGAATGAGCACCTTCCACACACAAGGGGGATGTGAAAACACGCTGGGAAAAGAAAGCGTGTGTACCCAGTCCTGGGGGAGAATTCTGCCCCCACAAAGACCAAGCCGCAAACCACTCCCTGAGAGCAAAAGAGAGAGAATGGGAGAGAGAGAGTCTTCACCCACCTTCTCAGAGTCAGAAGCAGCCGGTGCGCCCCTGTGCCAGCCGGTTCGCACAAACGCAGCGCTGACGCAGTCCTCGAGAGCGGAGGAGGGAGCGGGCGCTGGTTCGTCTCTTTGAAGCAAGAGGCCAAGAATATCTCAACACACTCCGAGTACCAGCAACAGTAGGCAATGGATGGGGACCAAAATCCCTTACAGCTGTTGGAAACCATACCCTATTCAGAGATAATTGGCAATTAGTTAAACAACTCCTGTTTAAAACACTCCTCCCCCCTACCCTCAAAGACAGCTGTGTTTAAAGGGGGCCGGGGAGAGACTTCTCAGGGAATGTGGAAACCTAATCTTCAGGTCAAAAAAACAAAACAAAACAGGAGTAAATGAGCTAGAGAATTTAAGGATATGGAACATCTCTCGAAACATCCTCTGCTTCGTTTTCCTCTCGCAGCATGACATGGTGGCCGATGTGGGAGTCAGAAAAGCCCTACCTCTGGTACCTCTCTGCCATTTACCAGCTGTGTGGACTTGGCAAGTTTCTGGGACTTGCTAAGCCTCAGCTCTCTCATCTGTAAAATGGGAACAATAGCAATTGTATTATAAAGATTAAGACAGGTGGTGCGTGGAGCCTGGCACGTAGTAAACATTTCATTCCTTAGCCCGACATTCAAGGTCCTCCACAATTGTGTCCCCAGCCTACTTTCCCAAACCCTTCCCCATTTTTACGTCCCCTATGACTAGCGAGCAACCAAAAGGACTAAGTCACCGAGGCCTTGGTTTCCTAATCGGCGACGTGGAATAGCTGAACTGGTTTCCCTCTAAGGCCTCATCCATCCTTTATTCCTGTCTCGAATGTCAGTTTTACCAACTTCTCAAGATCAAGCTCAGTCACCACCACGAAGCCTTCCCTGGGAAGGATGGGATTTCTTCTTGTAAACCTCGAACCAGAGCTGCAAGCTGGTGGCTCTTCTGATTGACCTGCACCATATTTTTAAAAATCCGAAAATATTGCAAAAAGCTTTGGAATTTCCTGCTTCTCTAAAATAAATCAGAAGATCTGCTGATTCTGGCCCCACGTTCCCAACAACAGCAATTATCTGGAGACAGGTCACTGCTGCCCCCTGCAGGTGGGGCAGGCATTTCTCGATTTCTCCACTCCTGGTGCTTCCCTGCTGGACTTTGCCTGCCTGAGCCTCGAGATCCTCCTCCTCCTCCCTCCGTCCCTCCCCTTCTTCCCCCTCCTTTTCCTCCTCCCCCTCTTCCTCACACTCCTCTTCCTATTTTTTTCTTATAGGGACTATTTCTTGCCTTCTGTCTTATGTTGGAATTATTAATGTTTATAGACACCTTCATCTCCTCTGCTGCAGACTGTGAAGTCCTTGGGGAGGGGGGACTCTCTTCTATTCGTCTGTGAAGCCAAAGGCCCTGGCCCAGGGCCTGGTTTCCTAGAGGAAATGAACAGGGCCCCTGCGTACGTGTGAGTGGCACACCCAGAGTTGTGCAAACAGCCCTGTGATTGAGTGAAAGGATGAATGCATGACGAAGTCCTGCGCTTCCACAGCGGCTGCCCTGTGCCAGGCACTGCACCAAGTAATTTACAGATACTGACTTGTTCATCCCATGAATGAAGATGTATAGATGAATGGATGTCGAATGAATGGGTCCCTCTGCTTGGCTCCCAGCTCAGGGTTGGAGGCCCCGCCTCTCGGGGAGACCAGCTGTGAGACCCGTAGGTGTGGGCGCTCTGTCCCAGTGCTAGATCTTGGTCTAACGAAGATCCACTCACATCACCGGAACAGGGATCAGGGCAGACTGTGATCGTCCCCATCCTGGAAACCTTGTTCACTGTCCAAAGAGCGGCCCTAGGCCTCAGTCGGACCCCGAGATGAGTAGACAGAGGTCACTGTAGCTGCAGAGCTAGACTGTCTTCTTAGTTTCCCCTCCAGTGTCACCCAGAACATCCGTTAGAGTCTTATTCCCTGGGGGGAGAATAAAACACTCTTTATGTTTGCACAACTATTGCACCAATCTGTTTCACATTCTACTTTGATCTTGAAGAATGACCCCATGTGTCTCCCACCTCCCATCTCCATTAAAAGGTATGTAAAACACGCATTGTCCTATACTTATTTTACCGATGAGGAAACCAAGGTCAAAGTGGAGGAATGGATTTTCTCTGGGTCATACTGCAAGGCAGAGATTGTAATGGGGACTCTGGCTCAAGTTTTTTTCTATTTTTCATTGCAAAAACATGCTGGGTGGAGAAGACATACCAATCTA